>KK117501.1:366827-413314 GCA_000611955.2 Stegodyphus mimosarum
TAGCACGCAGAGTTACGTGCTGTGTTCCGGCTGTCTTGATATAGATGCTACTAAGAGCGCTGCAGGTGGGGAAATGCTTGAGCTGGGCGGTGCAGGAAGCTGAGATGTAGAAAGGGGTGTGACCAAAGTCACGTGAGCTCTGAGATGGCATCTGATTGGTGTTGAAGTATTCGTCAAAAAGTAACAACAATCTTTACCGATGACTGACTGACTGAGCAGGGTATAGCCGGGATACAGCCCAAAGGGCCGCTTGTCCGGCTCGATCAACAAAGCCAAAAGGCCCATCACGTAGTTAAATCTGCAAATTGGCACGTGGCAAGAGGTAAGAAAGCTAGGGGGGCAAGCAACACAACAAGAGCGCGCAGACGAGCATGGACAAGAGCGAAGTGCATTATCAAATAAGGTACATAAAATACAAGTAAATTCAATAATAATGACAATACAAATGATACAAAATAATACATTACAACTAAGGCAAATATATAAACACAATAATACTACATTATAAATGCAAAATTATACAAGATAAATATACTTACGTAGGAAAATTCGAGTCACGGGTGAGGTGAGCCGCTAAAGGTCGTAATTCAACATCTTCTGTGAGAGGAATGTAATCGAAAGTTGCAAGTTCCTTGAGATAAGTGCAGTCAACTGCCTTTGCAAAGAAATTTCTGTTTGTTCTGTGCAGGTAATTTTTAATCTTATCTATTTTGATGTCAGAATGAAGAGTAGCGTTACTTACATAATGATGTGCGTTTGTTATTATTCTGAGCACTTTATTTTGGATAATCTGTAATTTAGCTAAATCTTTATCTTGTACAGTAGACCATGCAGGCGATGCGTAAGTCAGAATCGGTCTAATAGTAGACGTGTAAACGAGTCTTTTTCTTTTAAGATCTAAATTTGAAAATTTGCCGAGTATAGGTAACAAGCTACTAATAACGATGAAAGCTTTCTTCCGAATTTCAGAAATGTGGTCCTTCCATGTGTACTGTTCATTGAATGTTACTCCTAAATATTTTGCCTTTGTAACAATAGGTACTTCTGTGCCAAAGAGAGTGAGCTTCTGTCTTATTGGGTATTTCCTGTGTTTTCTGCGGATAATGAGCAGCTGAGATTTTTGTCCATTAATGGAAATGCGCCACTCAGTGCACCATCTTTCTATTGCAGGCAAGATCTCCTGTAACTTTCTTATGGCAAAATTTGCATTAGCAGACTTCACAGCAAGAGCTGTGTCGTCTGCATAACATCCGAGAAAAAAGTTTGTTCCGAGATTCGTGCACGGGATGTCTGCTACATATAATAAATATAATATAGGGCCTAAAATCGAACCCTGCGGGACCCCGGCATTTATGCTTCTTTGTGTTGAGTAATCGTTGCCAACGGACACTGAGAAGGATCTCTTCGTAATAAATGATATAATTAAGAGAATTATTTCTCTCTCCATGCCCTGCTTTATGAGCTTGTAGATAAGCCCCTCATGCCAGACGCGGTCGAAAGCTTTCGCCACGTCCAGCATGAGGATGGCAACACTGTGCTTTTTGTGTATAGCATCTCCACAGAACTCCGCTAGCCTCACAAGCTGTTTGGTGGTGGATAGATCTTTACGAAAGCCGAATTGCTCCGGAGGAAGAATAGTCAGGTGCGGTTTGATCCTGTTCAGTATGACTCGCTCATAAATCTTCCCTAGTCCAGATAAAAGACTGATCGGCCTGTAGCCGTCAGCCTTGGTGCCATCCTTACCAGGTTTCGGAAGTAAAATTATCTTCGCATGTTTCCACCTGTTCGGAAAGTAATTGTGAAAGATACATGCGTTAATGATGCCTGTGAATTTCGTGATGCAATTCATCGGGAGTTTTTTCATTGTCATATTATTTATAGCATCGTGTCCCGGCGCCTTTTTTATTTTTAACCTTTTAATGATTTCCTTAATTTCTATTGGAGTAGTAAGTTTCGGCATATTTTTAACTGTAGGGGCATTTAGCCAATCCCTGACTTCATAGCAAATTTTATAGACAAAATCCAAATCTCTAGGTATTCTGTTAGGCATAAATTGGGTCTCTAGGTGATCTGCTAATGCTTGCGCCTTGTCTTTATTCGTAATGGCTATATTATTATCAGTATAAATTGGTTTGTTTACACTGTGCTTTCTTTTGAGGGATTTAATGAAGGCCCATAAAGATCCGTCATTGGGATTTAATTTCATAATCTTTTCTTCCCAGACCTCAGTACGAAAATCAGCAATATCCTTTTTAATTTGTCTATTTAATCTGTTTAATTCCTTTTTAACTTGCGGACTCCAGGTAAGGTGGAAGCGTTTCCGAAGTCTATTTCGCTCTTTAATTAAGTCCCTGATTTTTCTAGGAAGTCTGCCTGCATATTCTTTCGTATTAATATTTCTTGAAGTCTTATCTATTGCACTGGTGATTACATTTGTGAAATTTTCAATAGCATTATCAATATCATTTTTTGTTTTTAAATCATTAATATCTGGAGGGTTTTCCTGAAGGTAATCATGGAAAAGGTTCCAGTCTGTAAGCTTAATCTGTTTATTTTCCTTAATTTTTGAAGTTCCCAACGTGGCCAAGACTGGAAGGTGATCCGAAGAAAGATCATGTAATACTTCCAAATTCATAGGGAAGGACGTGTTAGTTAATAATAAATCTAAGATTTCTGCTTTACTGGGATCGTGTGGCCGATAAGTGTATTCTTCAGGGGCTTCCAGTGCAATAGGATGGTTATTTAAAAATTCAAAAAGTATTTTTTCATTTTTATTGGTCTTGCGACATCCCCAGATGCTATTTTTTGCGTTGAAATCACCAGCGGTGATAAATTGGTCATCCTCTGGGCAGATAATGGATAGAAGGTTGTCATCTAATTCAGCGGTCGGTGAATTATAAAAAGCACAGAATTTCACTAATCCATAATGTGGCAGTAAAACAGAAACAGTAACACTTTCCTGAGCATTTCCTCTGTATTCCGAGATTAGGCATGATTGCAATGAGCAACGTACATAAATCGCGGCTCCCCCACCTCTGTGACTCAACCTGTCGCACCGGTAGGTGCGGAAATTGAAAATATTAATGTTACGACCTGGCGTCGCATGCGTTTCCGTAACGATAGCAATATCTATGTCATAATGAATAAGGAAATTATGAAGTTCCATAAGCTTGTTGGAAACGCTGTACGCGTTCCAAAAAACTATTCTTACTGGCCTTTTGCTGTGTGGGTTATTGGCCATTCTGGTCTCCGGAGTTATGTGTATCTTTAACTATATTATGAACTTCTCTTATTTGTTGCGATAGTAGGAAACCTGAACTTTTTATGATTGAGACTAGCTCAGCAAGGTCCTGAAATACTTTTTTCGCTTCCTTTATTGTTTCGGTATAAACCCCTGTGGATAATGCTTGCGCATAGGATTTATTTTCAATTACCCTACTGGGATATGTCTTGGTTTTTTCTTTATTTAATTTAGGAAACTTTTCACACCCCCTAAAGTTTGAAGTGTGATTTAAATTGCAGTTGGCACATTTGGGCGGAATATCTTTACTTTTGTTCGGGCATTCATACGAATAATGCTCTTCGGCGCAACGAACGCACCTAGGAGTGTATCTGCATCCATTTTGGGTATGGTGAAACCCCTGGCAACGGTAACATTGCAGGGGTCCCGCCCTACCCTTGTAATCTTCGATTTTTACACCTAGACCTCCTAAGTGCGTGATAGAATATATACCTTTGGATTTTTCATGTCTTGGAAGAGTGACTAAAAAGAGTGGTAAATTTATAATATCCCCATCCCGACGTCTGGTCATCTGCTTGACAGATAAAACTGTTAAACCTTTATTTTCCAGTTCTTCCCTGATATCACCGATCTCCGAGTCATCAAATAAACCCCTTATTACGAACTTAAGGTCCCGGTCTTCAGGTAGCAAATATGAATGGTGCTCTATGTTTTCTGCTTGAAGCAGCCTAACACAGTTACGATAGTCGTCTGCACTTTTTGTGTAGATTTTAGTGCCTCCTGGAATTTTATTGCCTATGACCTCAATGTTTTTTGCTTCTAGAGCTTTGAGTAGTTTTTTCCATATAAGATTGTTTACTCTTATTGTGATCGGGGGAATTTTATTCTTTCTTGTATACTTTGGGTCAGTGACCAAATCTTCCTCATTTTGTGAATTTTTAACGCTACTTGCGCTATCTTCATTTGTTGTCTGCGAGTTACTAGCAGGTTCTCTCGGACACCCTTTATATATGCTCCACTGGAATATGCCTCCACCTGCCTTCTATGATTGGTTACTTCACGTTGAAGTCGAAAGTAGGTGGTGGTCACATTAATGTGATTGGACTGTGTAAGTACCCTTAATTCACTATTCTGCTAAGTTTCAAATGTAAACAAATATAGCTGCTATGGTTAAAAAAAATTTGGCTTTGCCACACTTAAATAACTTTTAAATTGTTGGTAATTCTAGAACTATTGCACGCAGATTAACTAAAGGCATAAAAACCTTAGCTGGAAGATAAGAAAAACATAATTCAATCATTTTTAAAGCAAAAAGTGCACAATTTACTAACATATAAGAATAAAAAAAAAACTGAAAACTGAGCTCACCAAGCCGAGTAACAAAATGAGTATATATATATACTTTTGGTGCAGCCGATTGCAACCAAAAAGTGAGATGCACCACTACATGTTATAGCAGTCCTATATACAAAATTTTAATGTTCTGACACTTGTTTTTAAGTTAGGCAAGATACATACATACATATGTACGTACAGATGTTTTGAAAAAATCTCTTCTGAATCCATTTTAAATCAGTTTTATAATTCATTTGAGGAAAAAGAGTCCTTTATTCTGTACTTGCATACAGATGTCACACAAAAACATTGTTAAATTGCATTCGATAGCGGTCAAAATGAATATTTTAGTTGAAATATGGTACCCAGAATTTTCCATGATAACAATACTTCCTTTACTTCGTACAAGGAAGTAAAAAAAAAGTCATTAACTAAATAGTATACAAGTAAATAATATATTCAAAATTGAAATAAAAAAAATGTTTCTAAATATTACATAAAATAAAAGAGTTTTATAAGACAAAAGAAAAGGCATAAAATTCAAAAGTGCATTTAAGAGAGAACATTTTTATTTTAGAATACATGTTGATATATACGAATTTAACCAAATATGAATCTTAATGCTGATGGCCATTTTTTGGCATTTATTGTGACAATTAGCTTTACATGACAACCTACAAATACTCCAGTACCTGGATTAAAGAAATGATATCTTAAGGTTCACCATGAAATGTTTATACACACCTGCTTACAAATCTGACATTATATACCTGCTTCAACAGTCAGAAAATATCTTTCATTCACAACCTTCTCCTCTATTACTTAAATTTGCATAGAACATTCAGGAACAGCAATAAGAAAAGTGGGAAGAACATGACCTATTTCTCCTTTTTGCGGATAAAGTTTCAATTTCCACAATTTTGTCGCATTTATCAATTTTTATATTAGGGTGATACAACAAGGAATTGGTACATATCTCTTGCATGCAACTGTTCCAGTCATCCATTATGTTATGATGAATTTGAAGCTATAACTTGCAAAATTCAACAAATGTTAATTCTTGACACCATAAATATGTGAATCGTATATCAGTAACAAAAAGAATGCAAGATGCAGCAAACTTAAGTTTGAGTTTGGATTACTTTTACTCTCTGGGCATAAGTAAAAGCTGCATATCCAATTTTTTCTAGTCACAATTTAATTTCATTGCGCTAATTATTAAAAAAATTTTTAGTTGTAAAAAACACTTTTTTCATGAAGAAACAAAATAGCTGTTATTAATCTTCTGGTGAATACGAACTGTAAAATCTATCGCAATTAAAAAAAAATCGATGTTCATACAGAAAAATAAAGAAAGAAGAGAAATCAATTAGTGATGCTTAGGAACCAAGGAAATATGCCAACAAAAAAAAAAGGGGTGGTGGTGCGTCTTAATGGAAGTATACTTCAAGTACATTTTTAAATACAGTATCATACAAGATGTTAAAAATTCACCACTTCAGATATCTATACATTAGATTTCTTCGAAATAACTCCAACTGCTTTCAGATAAGAGTTGATATCTAATTTGGATGACAGGAGGTGTCAAGTTTCTAACATTAGAAAAGAAGTTCAGTTCTCTTGAAACATTAGGTAACAAAAGTTTGAATGTTTCAAAACAGCCAGAGACAAATACAATTCATTATATAATTTTTTAATAAACTGATGCTGATTTTTGTAAAATAATTCAAAACATTTAAACAGTTCCAATATTTTACAATACAATAAACTCTACTGCAATATTTTTGCAAGAAATGGTACGTGCCGACCATTCAAACTTCTATAGAAAATCCCTCCCACAGAAAAATTTTGAAAAGAGGGAAAAAATAAAAGACTTTCTTTGGAAAAAGCAATAAAAATACAATGCTTCCTTTTCCATCAGCCAGTAGATTCCACAGTCCAATCATTCTTTGCTAAGGCAGCTAAAGAATACTGACCAATATGACAGTTTTAGGTTGTCAGAAAAATCATGGTGCATTTTTGAAATAGATGGTGTTTATTTATTTTTGGAAGAACTAGAGTCATTATTGTGTTACTGATATTTTATTTGACAGCTGACAGTTCTAGCTTTATTCTTAAAAAGGGGGGGGGAGGTTTGGTTGAGTTTTGGAGATTTTAAAAGTTAAAATCTGAACACCAAATTATGCATTTCTACCATATTTTACTACAGAATGCCCATAAAAGAATGTTCCAGTTTTAAAGGTGTATTGAAACAGTTAATTTTAGACTATTTACAACAAACCATACATCAAATTGAAAGTAAACTAACCTAGTTTTCCTTACAAATGTTCAATATGTGCATGCTTAGTTATACGACACATAATCCAGCCTACAGTCCAGTTATTTCCATACTTTGGTCCGGATTAATGGAAGCAATAGCCTCTTCAATTCTGGCAAATCATTAGGTAATGATGGAACATAGAAATGATCTTTTATAAAGGCCCAAAGGAAAAAAATGCTTGCCATTAGGTCAAGTGAATGGGGAGGCCACTGAAAAAGAGCTCTGTCATCTCGACCATTAAGACCAATCCAAAGGTCAGAGACTTTGACGTTCAACCACTCTCATACAAAGAGATTCCAATGCGGAGGGGCTTCATTTTGTTACCAAATGAAGTTTACACATTTATCCTCTACTAACTGGGGAAAGAGCCATTCTTGTAACATATCCACAAAGGCAACCCCTTTACGATAGCTTCAGCAAAACAAAATGGTCTATACACTCGATGTTGGGATACAGTGCAAAAAAAGTTTAATTTGGGAGAATCGCTTTGGAGTTCTACAAGTTCACAAGGAAGTTCTGACCCCCAGATATGAACATTATCAATCATTAACAGTAATCTGGGTATTTATCTTGCCACTCAGATGAAAAGTTGACTCACACTGAACACCACACGATCAAGAAAGTCATCTTCCTGCTCAGCTGCTCATACGGTATAGTGGTTAGGGGAGCCGAATGAGATATCGAAGGATCCAGGTTCACATCCCGGAGAAGGCATGGATGTAAATTGTCTGTCTCTTCATAGGAGATAACGGTGGCTACCTCTTAGATGCCTCCACTTCTGGCCTTAGGAGTGGCCAATACTGAAAAAAGGCAAGTGCCTGCCATTCGATAGAGAAAAAAATAAAGAAAAAAAAAAAAAAAACTTCCTGCTCAAACACCTCACTTGCTAAGTTAAAACGTACACCACAGTCACCTGACTTTAAAGCACATACCAAATATATGGATGCATAGGTAAACGTTTTCTTAAAAACTTTCCAAACTGTCATCTTTGGGAACTACAATTAAACTTTAAACAAAATACACGTTGAACTGAAATTACAGATTCATATTTACCAAATTACAGAACACAAAATGCTCTATGCTTTCTACTCTAGGAGTCATCAGTTTGCTTTTGTAATCTGCATTATGCTGCTTACAATAAAGCAGTAATAATGCAAGTGCTTATCTAAAACTGTTTAAGTTACTCTTTAATTGAATCAACACTCTAAAATCCTTACAATTGATATTATTAAAATTTATAACTGGGACATTCTTTCCTGGACATACTATACAGTATTTCCTTTAACTGAACAATGCACATCAAGTTTGTGAAGTGTTATACAATATTTAATGTAAGATACTGTAGAACATCAATGCTAATAATGATTCGCAAAATTCTATGCTGGTAATTTTGATTTTAACAATGCTTCTCGGCCAAGGAGACCAACAAAGGTTCATGACAAGAAAAAATGGTACTGATTGAATAAAACCCTTGTTATTGATCTGGCAGAAGCCCTTTGTTTATCTGATGGTTCTGCATACAGTTACATTTCTTTTCAAAATACCAGATAATTATTATAATAGCAATTTGCACACTATTATAATAATTATCTGGAGAAATTAGTTTTCACTTTTTTTTAATGAAAAATTTGGTATTTATTGCGAAAGAAAAAAATGTTATGTTTTATTCAAAGTATTTTCCATCACTAACCAATACTTTTTCCCATATTTCTGGCAACATACAGATCAGAAGAATGCTTCATCTTTACGAGGTTGTCCAAAAATCAATCCAATGTTTGCTATCATATGATATATCATATGATGTGAAGCACTGCTTAGACAGGCCATGCATCATCAATCGAAACAAATAGTAATCAGAAGGAGCAATGTCTGATGAATACAGCTGGAGAGGGAAAACTTCTCACTTGTTTCCGAGTAGGTTTTGATCACCGCCATAACATGTGGATGATCATTATCATGCAGGAGAATAATTCTATCATGTCTAGAGTACAGAGCCCCAGTAATGGTTTTTTTCAGTTTGAGCAACTCGTAATATATGACACTATACTGACCCCGCCATTTACGCAAAATTTTTTCTTCCATGAATATTCAGCTATGCTGTTGATGTTGATGCATGGCCAGGTGCTCCTTATGATTTGTTCTTTGGGTTATCATAATGGATCCATTACCCATCACCACTGACTAAACAATGCAAGAAAACCCTTTCATTTATGTCTGGCGCACACGCACACACAAAAAAAAAAAAAAAAAAAAAAAAAAAAAAAGATGCTGATATAAAATCTCTAATATTTCCAAGTTATGTTGTTACCAGATATCCAACCTTACAATATGGCATTTTACATCAGACACTTCTAACCATAACTTACTAGTGGTGCCATTTTTTGCCAAATTTGTGCAGACTTATTTGCACTCTTAATATCTTAATAAACATGAGAATCCTAACCGAGACATTGGATGAGTACTTCCTTGAATGTTTTCCCCTTTCTCTGACTAAATTTCAATATTTCCAACATGTCCTGGTAAATGTTTGGATACTAATCTAACAAGATCATATTTTAAGATTTTAACTGTGTTATATACTTAGATTTTCAATTTTCATCTCTACAGAATCATAGCTTCTTCCACTGATATTTTTAATTGCACTTGTATATTATTTGGAATTTTTTTTAATGAAATAATCTAGTCCTGGTTATATTATGTAAAGTCTATCTATAAAATTGTTCTTTAAGTCATTCAAATATAGAAACTGCAAAATCTGATCAAACTTGATTGAGCTCGAGATTTTTGTAAAAATTAGAATTTCCAAAAATGAATCCACAGAGTAATAATTCCAGTATAATCTTTAATGTGGTATAAGGATAATAACAGAAAAATTTCTTCACTTTCCCATTCTCACATCTATTCATTTTACTGTTCTGAAACTTTTCTTCCATTTGTGCTGAGTTTATTCATAGAACAAGTTTGTTATATCATACAATATTTATGAAATTCTCTCTAAAGAAAATATTTGCAACTTCAGAAATGCTTGCAGAATTGGAAAAGTTTGCTTAAGGCCTAGATTTTATGTAAATAAATCCATAACAGAAATCTTTTCTTGTTTAATCCATGAAACTCTCTCTGTAGTTATTTCTCTTATTCTCTTATCTTATTGATGATAACAATTCATCAATATTTTTATCAAAGTGTAAATATTTTCCAGAGTGCTGATCAAGAAAACATCACTATCAGAACTGATGTAAATTTTGCTAACAGTTTCAATATCATTTGAACTGAACATCATCTGAAAAAAATTTTATTAGGCTATATGCATTTTGTTATAGTTAACTGTAAACCATCACATTACAAACAAAAAATCAGCTAAATACAATGATTATTCAAAGAACAATGTTTTTCAGGCACAAGCTGCGATTTGTTATTTCACACCTTCAGAGTCTGAAACTTAAATAATATTTATTCACATTTGCCATTTTCTGTACTCGAGAAATGAAAAAAAACGGTGATTCCCATCTTCCACTGACAATGTATTAATATGTTTTTTTCTCTCGAAACTAGCTTTCCCCCCATTTTTCTAATAAAAATGCTAATAAGTATTCATTAAAATATTGGAGAGTAAAGATTTTGATTTTCAAACATTACCCAAAATGATATCTAAGTCATTATTCAAAAAGTGCATTAGATAAATAAAATCAAACTAATAAAGTTTTCATAAAAACAATTTTATTATTAACAAAACAAAGAATATTAGTTATTAGAAAATTTCTTGTAATATTCTTTAAAACATTATACAAAGTAAGCAGCAAGTTGAGCCATTTTGTCCTTAGGTTTGCTCCTACCCCGACCTCTTGATTTGGTACCTCTTCCTCGTCCTCGTCCTCGCCCTTTACCTCTCACAGGATTACGCTGCTTCATTGCCTGTAGCTGGTCAACCAGTGAAGTGAACCTTGCATCACAAAAGATACAACCAGTAGCTTCAGTGATATTACCACCAAATTTTGTTTTCTCCTATACAAAAAATGAAAGTTACTTAATAATATAATACTATTTAGTGAATAAAAATATAAAACAAGAAGTATGAACAATGGAAAAACAGGGAACCTTTGATAACTAAAATACTAACAGATCATAATAAACATCAAATGTCCAATTACAGCTAGGTTATAATAAAAAACTCTGCACCTGGATATTAGCCGGTACCTGCTGATATTCTGCTAGCAATCATTGAGCATTCTTGGGAATGAAATATATTTTCTTTACCAGCAATGCGATTAAACTCTTTTTTTTTTTTTTAATTTCCAACTGGTAGTGTTTAACAACTGCATAAAATATTGCAACAGACTGTTACTCTCTGCCGTCTTTTCTGCTTTGATATGAACTAAATCAAAAGGCAGGACATGAAGAAATGGGCCAGACACTAGAATTTCACCTTTGGTTATACAGGTATAGACTCCCTGCACTAACTGTACAGCTCTACCCAAGCTTTGATGGAGAGTTTCTCAAGAGATAGATCTATATGCCCACATTAGTTTGAAGTTGATGTAGAATTAAAAAAAAAAAAAAAAGAAGAAGAAGAAGCCATCTTGTCCTTCCATAGCTGGAAGAAAGACATTTTCAAAGAAAATGAAATAAAAATTCTCATCTTTCTATTGAAATCTTGAACATCTTCTAAAGCTGCTATGATGCTCCCAGGATAGCATAGTCAAGAGCTGTATTATTGGTGGTACATTAAAGGGTATCAGATAATATGCAAGTATTAAACTTTTACACACAGCATAAAAGTGATGAAAAGTATGAAATAAATATATGAAAAAAAGTTAAATTAGTTAAAATAAAGAATAAAATACTTTTTTGTACTCAGCTGTGACAAGTTGACTTCCACAATCTTTGCATGTATCTTCATCAACAGTGACTTTAACAGCGTCTTCAAAGAGTCGCACTATAGTATCACATCTATAAGAAAATATTATTTTATAGATCAACAACATAATTTTTATATGGATAAGTAAAGTAGTATTGCAGTCCTTTAAAAAAAATCTGTGGTATCTACTAAGACACTATATTATTTTTTAAAATATATATTTAGATTACAACTGAATAAATATTTTTACCCTCGGATTCAAATCCATGAGATAATCAAGCTACAATGTTAAAAATGCTATACTTGCAAATGTTCCACTAAACCTAGTTTGATTTAATTTTGAAAGTTCTAGTTAACTATGAACAAACCTTGACATCATGTTTTCAACAGCATTATATTAATCCATTTCTGTTAATTACTTTGGTGACGACCTTTTCTCAAATACTATCTTAAATAAAATCCATACTTGCCAACTTAAAAAGCTACAAAATCAGAAGATTTTTTTCTTAACAACAAAAGGATTTTTAAAATGATCAAAATATATTATTTAATAATGAATTAACTTTAAATAGTTACTAATTAATATCTGAAAGTTCAGTTACTAATTCTGAAATGCAAACAGTATAAAAATACTTACAAATAAATAAAAAAAAAACATCTTTATTATCTGCATCTTTTACTTTTAACAAAAAAAAAAAAAAAAAAAAACTTTAAACAGTTTTCATATAATACTACGAACAGCAGTAAATTTTGCTTTCATTCAGAAAGAAACTTCATAATTTTCTTCATATCAATTGCCATGTTGGCTTGCTTTTGCTAATAAAAGTTTTCTAATGTTTCATTACTAATATCAATATCTAAATTTAATCCTCGTTTTCGCAACAACTCTGAAATCCTCTCGCACTCTGCCTTGCCAGGGAATGGCCAACATTATTCTAGATTGTTCACTATACTTTAAAATTCCATCAGCACCTTTCAGTTTTCCAATTAAACTGCACTCAGTGTCAATCCTAGATGATTTTATAATTTTATAATTAAGTTTTCTAATTGTAAAAGGCAAAACTGAGACTGCAACTTATTAGTTGCACATCAATATAATTGTCTTTCATGACTAAATGAAGTAAAACTATCAAAAAATTATCTTGTATAAAAAAATATACATTTGCTTACCTCTGCAACTTTAGCATGTAAAATCACTTCATCGTTCACTGGAAATTTATGTAGTATGTAATCATATACTTGGCAGAAGTAGTTATTTTTGTCTTATAAACAAATATTCGCAATGAGGAATTTATTTTTAATCAAAAATAAATTGCAGTGACAAACTTATTTTTTCTCCCTCCGAAAGTTCTTTCACTGATTTGTTAGTTACAGTCCCTGTTACCATATCTTCATATTTCTTCTGATTTTCTATTTCACCATACATCACATGATATATAGAATTACTAAATAACGGCAAAATGAATTGCACAAAAAAGCAAACAGCTTTGTTAAGGTTCGAAGATAAAAACATAAATATTGATTCTTCACAAGATTAACTTACAGTAATCAGAAAATGTTTCCCTTGCCGAGTAATTTTTTTTTATTTTGAAAGAAATTTGTATCAACTTTACACTTATATTTTGTGGTATTATTTTGAAAACTGCCAATTAAATTGCTCACAGGTGTAGAAATTATTTTTCTTGAACCTATTTTTAACAGTGGAAGTAGTAAATACATCTCCATTTGCTTTAGGTATTTTATAACTTTCAATAAAGCCTTTTATCTTAACTCTAGAAGCATTACTTCTTTAAAAAAATTCAAGAAGTGGGTTCCATCCATTGAGGATTAGATAACCAGTGTCTACATACACGTTTCAGCATTTTTCTGATTTCAGTATTATGCAACTGTTGGAATTGTTTCAATTTTCCCTTCCTTATAGAACTCCTTTCACGATAATAATAAATATCAACAATGTGTTCATCCACACTCATTGGTAAAGAAGCTGCTCCTTTTTCTGCAGCTAAATTTTAGAGGTGACAGGTGCACATCATAATTAGCAAATCTGAGTTTTCCTTTTACAAGATGCCACCAACATGTCTTCAAGCCTACCATTACTGATGCATTATCGGCACCAATTACTATGCCATAGAGAATCCAGAGGAATTGCATTTTCTTTTAAAAACTTTAATAATTAGCTGTGCTACATTAAAGTCTGTTGAATGACCTTCTAAAATGGGGACAGTAAGTAAACTGCACTCAATTTCTGAAGAAACTGGATTAAAAAAAAAGAAAACAACAATGGATACAGTTTTGAATAGGTGTTATTGCTTTCATCCATAAAAAGGCAGAATGGAACTGTTTTAAATCAATCAGTAACTGAAGATATTCATTTTTCACAACAATTTCTTTAACAATTGCAGCCATTTTGGTCCTTGCACTTGAGTATTTCTTAGCAATTTCGCTAGCGGGAAAAAATTTTCGAAGCAATGCTGCAGCATAATTCAATGCATTCAGTGGCAGGCTGTGCTCCAGGAAAAAAAAAAAATTCTGCATAGATAACTGTTGGTCCTCTGTTTCTCGAGGAAAAATTAAATTTTTCATTTTTTTTCAATACATTGTGTTTTTGAGCACCCGTTTGAAAACATCAGCCCTTCCACCATGCGAAATCAAAAAATCGCACTCACAAACTGTATACATCGCAAATGTATTACATTTACTTGAGGAAATAACAGAAGGAAAATCATATGTATATGATTTTTGAAAAGTACACTATGCAAGCAAAAAAAAAAGTGTGTGTGTGGGAGACAGTTCTATATCTCGAGTTCTACTGGGCTGATTGACGAAATTCAAATTGCGTTTTCCATGTCTCGAAAGCGCGACTTGTGATATATATTAGATTTATATATAGCTTTGTTCTAATATAGGCATTTTGACACAAAATTTTCCATATTTCAATTCTACGACTCAAATTATATCTAAATATTAAATCTTGTAAAATTTGACACAAAATTTATGGAGAAATTCAAAAATTTAACTCGCTCATTTTTTCAATTTGAGCCAAGAATAATTCACTTGGCGAATTTCTTAATATATGGCAACCTATTTTCCCTTCCCTCCTACTGTGCAGAAGCAGAAAAAAAGTCCCATCAATCCTACTGTCAAACAATTTTAACAAAGTGCGTAAACCACATTTTCATTATTAATGCTTTCAACAAATACGCCAAATTTCAAGATGTGCCAATATATAAATTCATGTATATCTTCAGAAATTTTGAATAAAAAGCTGTAATTTTTTGCAGGTATGCTTAGAAATACATCTACTTTAGGATCATTGTAAAAATTTTATAGGTTATAATTGAAAATGTTTTTTGAAAAATTTATAAAAATTATTTAAAAATACAACTTTTAAAGATAAATCATAAAAAAATGGGTGAATTTTATTTGGAATGAACCAAAATTTCGAACTGTATAGGAAGGAGTCAAATAAATTTCATAAAAAAGAGATATCAATAAATACATACCAAATTTAATTAACATTGAGGAGCTAAAATTTTCACAGCTAACTTTTTAAAAACTACTTGTGCAATTTTAACAAAACTTGGGAGTTTGGCATAATTTGAGTCGTAGAATCGAAATATGGAAAAAAATTGGTATATCATCTCAGAAAAGTCCAATTTTATGCCAAAATACCTATATTTGAACAATGCTATATATAAATCTAATACACATCCTAAGTCATGCTTTTGAGAGATGAAAAATGCAATTAAAATTTCGTCAATTGGCCCAGTAGAACGGGACATATAGAACTGTCCCCCACTTTTTTTTTGACGCAGTGTACACGAGTATTTTACTTTTTTGTAGACATAAGTAAAACAAAAGATCATAATTTCTTAAACAATTTCTCAAAAGCACATGGACTGACACTGCTCAGTGACAAGATAAATGAAATAACAACCAAGATGTTTTCCGACACATGTGCTCTCACTCACAAAGTAGAAGCATGCCATAATTTCTCATTGATAAAACTACTTTGGTTTTCTTTTATATATAACCTAGAGAAAAAACAAGTGCTTTCAGATGCCCAAAAGCACTCCTTCTTTTGGTGCAAACAATGAAGTATTAAGCCAGACTATATAAAAATTGCCAGAAATTTTACGAATAAGAGAAAGTTGGGAGAAATACCTTAATAATCGGGGTAGTGGGAGAACAGTCAGAAATCGAGAGTACCCTACCTAATTTGGGAGAGCTGCCAACTCTGAAAATTTATCTCACCATGTTAAATAAAATCGTGTACTTCCATCTTGGTCAATCTATCATTTTTTCTGGCCCATTCAACATACTCTCCCTTTTCAACTAGTCTCCTACAATCATCCATTCTTCTCATGAGACCTGTTTTAGGATTGTTGATCTTTCCTTTCATGATACAAACTAATGCCATGAGCACAAAATGTCAATAATACTGTCCCAAAAAGTTGTCAAGGTTTTCAGTATAATACTAGTTTTTATGACTAGTAGGGTCATAAAAATTATTAAAATATTGAATTACATTCATATTTAAAGTGAGACAGCATAGACAGTTGCCTAGTTCATTATCGAAATAAATAAAATAATTATAAAAATTATCATACAGTTTAAAGCAGTCATCCTTATAATGCATACAAAGCAAACATATATATGTAAAAATAAAGTGTAATATAAAACGAGAAACTAAAATTCAGTGATACTTACAAATATGCATATTACCCTCAATATTAAATTTTATTGTTGCAAGTAAAAAAGCGAAAAAATCAACAAAAAGTAGAAGACATACCTGTTACAAGAAAGCTTCCATTTTGGTCCAGAACCAGGGTCCAATACCAATACTCCTCCATCACACATAGAACAATTAGAAACACCATTACTTTGAAGCGAATATGGACAAGTAGGATGAGTGCAAGAATTACAGCCAGATAATTTTCGCATATCTCGAAAAGGTGGATTATTGTAACAATAAGGACAAAATATAAAGCTCTGTAAAGAAAAATAAGAAGTTACACACTGTGTAGATTATTAAGATCTTGTTTTATATGTTGATTATTAAGATCTTGTTTTTAAATTTGTATAAAAAAACATTATATTACAGGTGCTGCTTGATCATTTTTGGCATCACAAGTGACTGGCACAGTTAATGTCCCATGCAAATCAATTATATTAATAATCCAAAGTATAAAAAAGCGTATTTAGTTGCCATGTGTGAGAATAGTTTATGTGGCAGCCTTTGAAAGATGATGCCCTTGGCAACTGCTTATGTCATTTATGCTTGCAGCCAGCTCTCGTGAGTACTATATTCAGATTTAAGGCTTTTAGATGAAGAAAAGTAGACAATTTCTACAAAGTTATGTAAAGATATTGCATGGAATTGAGAAAATTAATAATGCATAAAAACTAAAAACATCATCATTGAAAACTGTAAAATAATAATAATAATTAAAAAAAACTATAACATTGAATACAGTTAAAAAATCAAATTTTGCAATTAAGATTCCAGTTTCTACAGAAAAACAAGCAATTCGGCCAACTAACAAAATTTTTAACGCACTGAAATTTCACTACCTGAAAAAAATTTATAGGGTGTCTATAAATTTTTTACCTGAAACCTCAAATAAGAGAAGGATACAGAAGGATGAATTAAAAGGGTCTATAGTGTAAAAATGTAAATATGTAATTACAGTATTATTTTTCTCACTTTTATTAACTGAGGGCCTACTATATTCTAAGTCATAAATGATAAGTCCACGGTGTGAAAATTTTATTCTAACATTTGTCTTTTATTTCTTTTTCTTGCTTGTATTACTTTAATGCTTTCCAATTTTGATTTTTAAAAAAAATCTTACTGTAAATGCACCTTTTGGAACATTTAAAACTTTTTTTCGTGATTTTGCATCACCAATAGCACCAAACAGGCAGCCCTAAGCATCTCTTTTCTCCCATTTTGAAATTCATCCTTCTGTTCTTTCAACCAATATAAGTTACTACTTTTTTACTTTGATGAAATGCTTGTAATAATTGTTTTTAGGAAATATAACTTGAGTTCTTTCTCTAGATTTTGTAAATTATTACACTTTAATTTGAATTTTAATGTTATTAAATTGCATATATTACTTTAGATTTATTAGGATACATGAATTTATTTCTTTTAAATTTAAATTTATATTTTTGTAGTATAATGCCTGTGACAGGAAGGTAGCTATGTAGATGAGGCATTCAGAATTTTTGGATGAACAATAATAATTAAGGAATTTAAAATAATTTATCAGCTAATTTTGGATGAACAGAAACACAGTGATATTCCTAGGCAATTGAGAAATCATCTACTTCCTCTTGATAATGTATCAGTTTTTTGATTGCATTCCTTTATTTTTTTATGCATTTTTATGTATTTTTATAACACACTGAGTAGGAGAGTTTTTTTTTTTTACTTTTATTGGGAGATTTCAGAACAGCATTGGCTTTAAATTTCATTTCTTTCAGGTCTTTTGGGGATTGGTTCAGAATTTATTATGCTTTTATTCTATCATTAATTCATTTTTCAGCAGAAATGTTTTGAGATATTTTTGTTGAAAAAAATTTTCTATAATACTGTATACATATATATATAGTTTATATATAGGTTTGGTGCAGCTAATTGCAATGAAAAAAAAGAGGTGCACAACTAGATATTATAGCAGCCCCATATACAAAATTTCAACATTCTATATCTAATCACTTTTCAGTTATGAGAGATACATATGCATGTAGAAATGTCACATAAAAATTCCTTCTGAATCCCTTTTACAATCTGCTTCAGAATAAATAGTCTTTTATTCTGTCCATAGGTATAGATATGATGCACAAAAATCGCCCAAATGGATTCAAAAGCGATAAAAATAGATATTTTCATAGTAATATGATACCTGAAATTTCTTGTGAATACAATACCTCCTTTACTTCACAGAAGAAAGTAAAAATTCTCACTCAACAGAACTATACATGGGTGAAAGAGGTACAATGGAAATGTAATTTTAAACAATGCTAAAAAAATGTTGAAAGGAGAATTGGATATTTTATTGAGGGAAGTCAAAGCTTTCTTGCCTTCTTATTTGTCAGTGTTCATGTGGAGACAAAGATGACATGTGGAGATTAACAATTTAGTTGATGTGATTTTGAATGCAATTGCCAAAGAATACCAACTGGAAATAATAATTAAAAAATCTTTAGTTAATTAATCAGCTGATATCCAATATATATTTCATTACCAAGAGATGCCAATAGATTGTTCGCACAATGTGATTTTTCTCTTCACTAAATGAGATTCTCACACATCATTTTTCAAAACCTGCTGTTTAGGGAATCTTACCTTATCCAATGACAACACATTGATTAAGGTTGTATTGATGTTGGCCAGACTCACACTTTTGGCTCTTCAATGTATGCAGGGATAGCACTTTTCTACCTTATCTAAGCAATTAGTAAAGCTTAAGTATTGCTATGTCTACATGCTATCTTACTAGATTTAACCCTCTCAAAACAGCATATCTTTGTTTAAGACATTCCCTCACGACAGATGGGAGTCAAAAGGAATCATTCCACAGGACGAGGGTGTTGTGTCACTAAGCCTAAATTTTGAAAAAAAAAAAAAAATGGAAATAAAAAAGGTTTAAGTCCTTACTTAAGCCATCATATACATTAAAATTAGCATTTTCTTCTTCCTTTATATTATAAGAAAATATGTAAAAAAAAATTGCTTGGTTTGAGAAATAATTTTCAGAAGCATTATTCAAATTATGCAAAACTTTTAATTGACAAAATACATTAATAAACTTCAAAATTAATTTAAAAAATAATACAAGAAAGACTATTTACAGGAAGAAGTAACAAAATCTTCCATGGGAAGTGGAAGGCAGGCACTCAGCTCAGTCTCTGACAAAATGTCCGAATCAGAATCACTAGAAATATCGCTGTCTAACTCTCTAGAAAATGAATCATCATTCTCATCCATGTCACTAATTGACTTATTTACCATGCGAGTATATCCTCGTCTGCTAAATACACTTGCTCGCCATCATAAAATGAAGTCAAAGCTTTCCGAAATATAAAAGGAAGTACATGAAAAAAAAGCAATGCAAAGTGTAACAGAACCCTACAAAATAATCCTAAAAGACCCGACAGGAGTAGAGAAAAAAAGAATTCGAAGGGATATCAGAAATGCGCAGCAAAATGTTTATGTCACATGATGAGTTAAAGAGCCAAGTTCAGTTTTTTTACATTAGGCTCCTCCCCTCCCCAAATAACCGACACCAAAGTTAGGTAGAATGTGATTAGCCTGAAGCTCATGATTCTAAAACTATGTTCAGTTCAAAAGTAATGGACACAGAATATCATACAGTGGTCTTTAAAAAATGGTTCAGCTTAAAATGCAGGCACATATGCATCACTTGTCCCCTACACTCATTTTCCATTGATGCATGGGTGACCCGGCTGTGAAAGATGTTTGTAGGGAATGTATATATGGGACACCCAGCTGTGAAAGATGTATATGTGGGATACCTGTCTGGAAAGGGTTAAACTTTTGATCTAAAACCTAAAAATTTCCAAAATCTGAAATTGTTGAAGTCTGAATGATTCTGGTTTTTGGACTTTGTAGGAAGACATATTTTTTTTTTTTTTTTTGAGGAACAATGATAAATGGCCAAACTTGCATTTAGTTTACATATAGAGAAAAATCATAATTCTATGCAGCTAATCCATTCTGCTGCTGAAAATGGAATCCTATAAGAATTGCTAGTGTTTGGTGACTTCAAGAACTAGTTTACCCCACTTTGATTTTGGAACAAGAAATATAATCACAAAGATCTCCACTAGAGATCATAATTCCTTATTTTTTCCACACATGTAAAATCTGGCTAAATCCATTTTTTTATTTATAAATTACAGAAGTTTTCTCAATAATTCCTGGTATTTTAAAAGGAAAATTTCAATGTATTTTCCCCCTATAGTAGGTCTAAATAATTGTTCATTAAAACCCCATTAATTTTAATAATCTGCGAATGACACAAATGACATAAATTGTTTCATAGTTACATTAATCATTAGCATTTAAAAAAACTTAATTTGGGTTCAAGATTATTTCAGAAGTGAATTTTTTTTAATTCTTAATTTATATGTCATATAGTTTTGTAATATTTATTTTCTCCTCTTATGCTACTTCCTCATTGGTGGCCAATAAAACCACGGAATACCAGCAGTTCGACTTTGATTAAAATCCAGACAAATGCATGGTATTCTCCCGTAGTTTTCCCCCATGTGTAACATGAATATCAGCCATTTTTCCTTAGAAAGTCCTCAATGAAGCTATCTGTCTCCTTCGGCAGATAGTCCTCATGTGTTTTTCTATACTCAAATAATCCTAACCCTCAAAATATGGCACCTATAATACTAAATCCTCAAAAGAATACACCTATAATAAATAAAGATGAAAGATTTCTAAACAAGATTTTAAATCAGTTTGTGGACCCCTCAGTGGCCAAGTGGTAAAACTGCTGAGCACTTAAAATTTGATATGAGTTCAAATCCTGATGAATGCATTTGTTCCATGAGAGCTTCCTTGGTCTTTTCCTATGCTCAATGTGAATGTAATCTAATTTCCCTGAAAGTGCTCCCTGATAGCTTCCGTCTTCTTGGGTAGATTCTAAATCTATTTTTTCTACACTGAATGCAATTATAATTCTTTTTAAAGAAATCTAAGGGTAAAAATTTGTCAATATCAAATCGACTGTGACTATGAATATTTTTATGCAATTAACATTTTAAGCTGCAAAGCTTTTTTAATATCCTCAAAAGCAGCTGAAAATTAGACAGAAAAGCAACCTTAAATTGCCATAAAACTGTGTCGATTTCTAGAGCAATCTTCATAAATATGTTTCCTTCAAGAGATAAAAAATTCTGCTAAAATATGAAGAATTGTATTTATAGAGAATCTATTAGTTAGACTTGTAATTAACTACTCAACTTTTGGTTTGTATAACCTTCCATTCATCAGAATAGTGATAAAGTCGTTAAGTGTGGGGAGTGAAAAGATATTTAAAAAAAAATTATCTTTACAAAATGACTGCAAATTTAATGAGTTAG
The DNA here is from genome assembly GCA_000611955.2 of Stegodyphus mimosarum. Taxonomy (NCBI): domain Eukaryota; kingdom Metazoa; phylum Arthropoda; class Arachnida; order Araneae; family Eresidae; genus Stegodyphus; species Stegodyphus mimosarum. The sequence goes on from KK117501.1 coordinate 388,707, forward strand.
TATAAATACAAATTTAATAAGCTAGTACATATAGCTCGAATAATTAAATATTTGGAAACATTTTGATGACCTCTTTCGAATTTCTGTATAGAAATACGAGCATAATTAAATAGTTATCATGAGTATCACAGATATATTTTCAAAGGTAGCCATTTTAACAGAAACAGAATTTCCAAGAATCACATATGAATGCCACAGACATGTTGCATAATACCAAGAATTTTATAAAATTAATGGTTACGCAATATCAGCAATTTACAGAACTTTCCAATGAGAGTCAGCAAGAGCTGTTTGCTTCAAAACTTTTTATATAGTTCACTCACGGTGTTTGTTGCTATAATCAAAAGATCATCAATTTTTAAACTACTTCTCAATAAGCTATTATGTTCAAATTTTCTGTGCACACTGTTTGCAGATGATAATACAGTGTGATAAAGCAAATTTTATAAAATTTGATTTAGATTTTTTAAAATTTAATGTTGAAATGATTTTTTAGCACATATTTTCACTTAAAGAACAAACTAAAACTCTAAAAAATATTAAGTTTGCTCTATTTTACAGAGCATAAAATATCCTTTTAAATAAAATGTGCATGAAATTTTTAACATAATTTTTGATTTTAGGACAAATTTTTTAGAACTTATAGATTTTTTTTATTTTTTAGATAAGAAAATTATTGAAAGTAAAAGACTGATTATTCATTGTTGAAAAGTGATTTTTCAATTTAATAATTTGATTGGTAACATGTCATTAAGACAAAAAAGATTTAAATTAAAAAATTAAAACAAAAGTTTTTTATAAAATGACATTTTATTCAAAACTCTTAAAATACTTAATGAATCACTAGGAGAAAAATAATTTATCAGATAGATTAATGGGAATAAGAGATTAATTAAACCCTTTGCAAAACTCCTATACAATTTTATAACACAAATAACAAAAGCATAAGTTCTTAAATAATGAAACCAAATAAGTGAATTGCATTTTCAAAAGTATAAGATTTATAAATTTATCGAGGGTGCCCCATGTTTTTATTATTCGTGATATAAACTTGTAGATGAATTTTGCAAAGAGGATTATTTAATCTTGTGTTCCCATTAAATTATATGATAAATTATTTTCTTCCTTTTAATTCACTAATAATTTAATGTTATAATTAAAAGTTTATTTTATAAAAGCCTTTTTTTTTATTCCATAAACTGCTCTAAAATGGAAATTCCTAATTCCTTTTATATATACATTCACTTTCTAACTGGTAATAAACTTGTTTCTTTAAGAGTCAGTGTAAGGCCTTTATCTCAAAAAATCAAGATTTCTCCCAGTGCTAATGACAGCCATTACCCATTATTATCAGGATCGCATGGACCCTTGTACTCTTAGGCATTTAAAGGTAAAAGAGAGACAAAAATTCAGGCTAGCAGTTCTTGACATATTTTTTCATTGTAATAAAAATATGGGCAGGCCCGTATGTGAGGGCACATTTAAAATAACAATTTTCTGTAATGACCCATTAAGGTACTTGCATACAAGAACAAGATAATCCGGAAGAAACCACTGAAAGGTTAAACACAGAAAACTACAATGCACATAAAATATTCTGTACTAACAACAACTATGATAAAAGAGTTATGCACACATGTAATATCAATTATACTATATATCTATAAACAATTGTACTATATATATATATAACAGTAACTGTACATATATATATTACATAGTTTTAGTTAGTAAGCATGCATGTGTGTTGTACCAATTTATACCTTCCCTTTTGCACCTCCTGTATACTGCAAGAGTTCAAAATCATCTAAAGGACACTTTAGTTCCCTGAAGATTCTAATATTTCCACCAGCCTGAGGTACGGATAAAGTCTCATCACAAGTTGGACAATGTAATCGGCAAGGTCTTGTGGCAATTAACTTCATGTAACGGCGACATTTCCCACACCTAGAAAGACAAAAATTAAAACTGTGCAACAACTAACCGGAAGGCAAAGATTTGAAAAAGAGGCTGCATTTAAAAATAAAATCATTGATACATTCGAGTGAATATATTACATTAATTAAATACTGAGCTTTTCTCTTAAGATGTAAAAAGTAGCTTTAATGAATACAGAAATAATTCAAATGAAAGAATTTGCCTATAAATTCTACTATAGGATTTAAATATAATTTTTATGAATTATAAATATATGACAAAAATTTTCCTTAAAACCTCCATCAGAAAGATGACTTTAAAGAATTAAACCTTACATGCTTAGCCATAATTGATTATTTATCTATTGGGGGGGGGAGCTTTTAAAGTAAAGTTCAAAGACAAATACATCGAAATCCTTACGATAAAACAGAGAAAAGTTAGCATATTAATTTCATCATAAGAAAATTAGTTGTAAAGATGCAACTGTAAGCTACAAATTACATAAATTTTTTTCCCTTAAATCAAAGCAAGTATCAGTTACATTTGCAGCAATTTTTTTTTGGCTCAAAAAATTACTTTTTATTAAATGTTCAGTCATTTAAATCAAAATTATAACTATGTAATGCAAATTTATACATATGAAAAAGATACCATATTCATAAAAGAAATAACCTTGACTGCGGTTTTCCACTTTCAGAAAGAGGACTAAATGACGCTTCAAATAACTCATCCATACCCGTAATATTTGTTACAAAATACTGGAATTTCAAGCGGAAAACTGTAAGAGTATGCTGGAGTACAGATTCATAATTTTCTTTTCCAAGAGCTATTAAATTCAGCTGTTTCTCAACAGCAGCACGCATGGTTGGCAGTACAAGATCCGGATCAATCTAAAAAGAAATTTTTAAGACAAATTTCAGTTATGCATCATATACAAGAGATAATTAAATCATCGTACTCGAATTTAAAAACTTTACAAAATTATAGACCAAAAACATAATTATTTAATACACTCTATATAAAAAAATTTGGAACACCTAGAAAAATTCTTCATTCGTGATAAAGCTTGGTATGAGTAGTAAAGAAAAGATAAAAATAAAGAAGTGATTAAAACTTGATAACAATTGATTCATTTAAGGAGAAAGAAGCCTAGAATCACCTCTAAGGATAATGCATAAGATTATTTGGTCCCAAGGGAACACAATGCAGATGTTGTTGCCAGATATTAATTCCCATGCAAGTTCACACTAGCAAGATTGTTGTAACATGATTGTTTAATAGGTAAAAGCTTTCTAGATTTGGCAAGCCAAAGGACAGCTGCACATTAATCAGACAATTTCTATTAAGAAACTTATTAAGACACTAAGCAGATATTTGATATCTGCAGACTTACTGAAAATAGAATTTGAGAGATGAAACAGCATTGAAAATGCAACAGGTAACAAGATGTTGCCAATAAATCATTCAGGCATTAAATACTATGAAGGATCACTAATTGCATCTCAAAATTAATGTAAATATCATCTCTTAATATTTTCAGATGTGATACACACAAGCTATTTCCCCAATGGAATGAGCAGGTTCATCATGCTTCTTCATGTGTGAAGTCTTCAATCATTCAAGCCAAGCAAAAACTATAATCCACCACAGAACACAGTATAGTTTCAATCTGATACATTCTACACTTAATGGCCATGACACTAGAAAAAGCCTTTCTTTTGATGCCCAGGAATTAATAGTGACAAGATAACAGATTCTACCAACAAAGGAGTCCAAATTTCTGTCTATGATGTTTGCAATACTACATATGCAGGAGATAATCTCCATGCAGAGTGATTTTTTTATCCTACCAATCTGCTTCCCTGCAGATGGTTATACATTGTTTGCCAAATTCGTTCAATTGATCAGCATCAGGGTCTTTGAAGGATTCTCATTTTCTAACGCAACCAATATTTTAACATACCAGTCTTAACCGAGACAATGGTTAAGCAATGTACTTAATATTTTTTGGAGGGGGTTGTTTTCCCATCTGCTTCTTCTGTGCATTTCCTATCATGCATAGTCTCTCATTCATATATCTGAGTAAAAGGCATTTACATGTTATATTTCATGATTATCAGTGCACACACATTTTTTTTTAAAAATCAAGTGTATTCCTTAGAATTGCATTTGCAGCTCATAATAAGTACTCAAATATTTATGACAATTTTAAACTGCCTCATTAAAGTGCACAATTTTAAATTTTAGTTGGTTTATCATGTGATATATATGCGGCAGTATCACTCACTCATGCCATAAAAAACAATTTCTTGATGTTCTAGTAAGGGATTATAGAAGAATCATTTTAAGAAGAATGCCAAGTTATTTATGTTAATGCCAAGAAATCATTTTATCAACTAAAAGAACTTCACTAAATCTGACAAGTTATAAGAAATTTCAATCTATTTATTGGAAACTTATCAATATGCTGTCCAAATCTTTCAGAAACTTTTGCAAAACTTGTTTTTTCTCGAAGAATTAAATTATTCTGTGCCATAAATCGACTATACCTACTCAAAGTTGCTTTAATGTTTTCACTTTTATTTATTTTTTTTGGCCCACTTTAAAGCAAGTAATGTATACTGTTTTTTGTTGCAATTAATACATTTTGGAGATTTTCTAGAACCTAGTTCGCAACACTTTCCTCTGGGATAGGCCATTTCATTACACTTTTATGCAAAGCACATTTATTCTTCAGCATGTTAATTTTCGTGGATTTCATTTTTCATGTATGGTGTTTTTATCAATACCGAACATTCTTGCTGCAGCATGACTTCCATTTTCTTACACAAATTCAATGACTTTGCATTTGAAACCAGCAATTTTATTTCAGTAAAACAGATCATTCAAAATTCCAGATAAGCAAATGAGGAGAAGTTGCTTACCTTTATGATCCTTGTTCTTCGATTCTGGTCGGCTGCTTAGGGAGACTATATTTCAAACTCATCTAAAATTCACACTAGTTTGCACGAATCACTTTATTTTACACTTTACACAAAACAGTAACAATATATCGATCATTACAACAACAAAAATATGCTTCTAACCTACTTAACGTCATTGTACACATACACTCATCGTTGCCAGTTCTCAAAGGCAAACTTCAGAAACTTTCTTTTCTGTACTCGTCAGTCTGGAAGCTCAATCGGCTCCCCAAGAGCGAGCATGCGTCGTTCACAACATGCTCTTCAAGTTTCACCAAGTTGAAACTCAGCCATAGTCTGGTTGAATGTTCATAAAGTCTAATCGTTCAGGGGTTCGAATCACTCGTTCACATCTAGTTGTTTTGAGAGAATCCTAATTGAGTTCATCTGACTGATCTTTGTCAGTGGCATGAACATCTGTAGATCCAATAGAAGTTGTAGGCTTATCACAAATTTTTTTTATCAGAATGCTTCTCTCTCAAACAGCCTCTTAGATTATCCGTTTGTAAATGGACTTCCAATGGATAAATTCATTGTATGGGTCGAAGGATTTTGCCACTTTTGGTGCATAATTTTACTAAATGAACTATACCATTATTTCCTGGGATTAGTGTTATAATTTTTCCTAGAGGCCACTTGATTCTTTTCTCAGGAGTTTCTATTCACACAATGTCTCCAACCGCTAGTTTAACATATTTCTCTGCTTTTAAAGTATGGTTTTTTAGTTGTCCTAAGTATTTGGTTCTGAACCATTTTCTTAGATCTTCTCTGACCTTCCTTGATCTGGTATGCATACCTTTTTTGTAAGTATTTGGCATCAATAATGTCTAGATCTGGAACATCACTTTCTTTTAGATCACGAAAAAACATTGCAGGTGTCAAGGGTTCCTGTTCCAAGTCCTCAGACATAAAGTTAATGGTCTGCAATTTACGACATTTTTGCAATCACAGAGGATTGTTGAGAGTTCTTCATATTTCAGTGAGGCATTACCTAAAACTTTTCTCAGAATTTTTTTCATCAGGCCAATCATTATTTCCCAAAATCCACCCCACCAGGGAGAAGCTGGTGGGATGAATTTCCATTTAATTTGGTTGACAATATGATTTTTAATAATTTTATCCTGGCCAATCATTCTTAAGAGCAAATTTGTACCAACAAAATTACTACCTTTATCAGTGTAGACAATTTCAGGTCTTCCTCGGCGAGCTATAAAATGCCGGAAAGCCAATAAAAAGTTATCTGTTCACAAAGACGTTAAAAGTTCAAGATGAATTGCCCTGTATACAGCACATGTAAATAAAACTATCCACGTTTTCGACCCATTTTTTAAAAATAAAGGGCCAGCTAAGTCGATACAGGTCACTTCAAAAACAGAAGAATCTTGAACACGATCTTTTGGCAAAGGTGGGGATTGTACCGTCATGGGCCTCGAATCAAATCTTCTACATTTAGTGCAGTTTTTCAACACTTTATGAATAGTTTTATGACTTTTCAAAATCCAGAAATTTTCACGTAGCATTGCCATTAAAGTCTGAGTTCCACAACGCATTAATTATTTATGTTTTTCCATAATCAGTTTAGAGACAACTGGATGTTCAGGAGGTAGGATTCCAGGTGTTCTAAAATTTTCGAAGTCTCGTCTCATTAACATTCTTGACTTTACTCTTAAAAGTCCAGATGAATCTACACATGGTTTTAAATGTCGCAAGTGTTTATTCTTTTCTGTTTTAGAGGAGACACTTTGCACAATTTTCCAAACAAGGAGTTCAGCTGCATTCAATTCTTCGATTTCTAAGTTCTTTGACGTTGCTCTATTTTTATCTCTGCAGTTGTCAATATACCTTTTTATTCAGGCTGTAACTCTAATTAATTTTTCAAAAGAAGAAATTTTTGAGAAATGAGAAAATTCTTCATCTACATTTGTTAACAAGGATACAACTGTTTTTCTTTCTGGATCGATCATATCTTTGTCAAGAGAAATATCAGAAGTAGGCCAACAGTCTGGATTCAACTTCAACCATACTGGACCTTCATGCCATCTTTTGGCTTTAATAGTTTCACCAGAACATCCTCTTGACGGAATATCGATAGGATTCAAGTTCCCAGGAACATAGTTCCATGTATCAGGATTAGTAAAAGCTCATATTTCTTTTACTCTATTCATAACAAATAAACCCCAATTTTCTTCATTCTTAATCCAGTACAATGTGTTCATTGAATCTGTCCAATAAAATATCAATATATTTTCTTCCTTTAAATCTTGTTTTATAGATTTTACTATAATGAATAACACAAGCTAATAATTCTAGTCTACAAATTTATGTGGGTTTTAGAGCAGCAACTCTAGATCGTGCTTGAACTAAATGACAAGAAACTTCAGTTTCATTTTCATTTCTTAAATAAATGCAGGTAGCATATGCCATTCGAGATGCATCACAAAATATATGAAAGGATAATTTCAATCCAGAATCAATATTAAGCATCATCTGCCGTTTTATTTTTATTTCTGTTAAATGAATTGCATTATTTTTCCATTTCATGTATTTCCTATTTATTTCTTCAGGAAGACTTTCACTCCAAGTTACTTTTAATTCCCAGCAGATTTGTAACAGAATTTTAGGAATTAAAATTAAAGGGTTAGTGAATCCAATAGGGCCATAAATTTTATGAATTTCAGACAAAATTGCTCTTTTAGTAGCAGGTTTATTTTTAGATTCATTTTAATACCTTAATATCACAACTTAATGTGTCGTCATGCAAATCCCAAAGAAGTCCCAAAATGTTGACCGTTTTATCTTCGCAAGGTTCATCTAAAAACTCATTCTCATTTAATTTATCAAGCTCTGACTGTTCTAAAATAGGTTTGACAACAAAGGCATCCCTTCATTTCGCAGACAGTTATACGCCCACTCTTGTAATTCAAATTTAGCACTTGCCAAAATTTCAGTGGCATCATTTTTTAATTTCTTTAATTCTGATTCATCATTCACACTTGTAACTAAATTATCAACATATCAGGATTCTACTAATTTATTAGCACTCACACGATAATTTCTGGCATTTCATTCAGTAATTTTGTTAGTGTTGCATTTAAGAGAAATGGACTGCTGGTTATTCCAAAGACACTCTTCTTTGCCTGTATACTTTCAAATGTTCAGAATTTCCCTACTCCCACCATAAAAATCTTAAATAATCTCTGTCTTCAGGACTAAGTTCTATCTGCAGAAAAGCCTTCTTAATATCAGTGCTCATGCTAATTTTTCCCAGTCGAAATCTATTTATTATAGCTGGAACAGTGTCAATCAAATTTGGACCCTTTTCCAAACAGTCATTTATGGAAGATGATCCTTTAGTTCTTACGGATCCATCAAAAATCGGTCTTATTTTTGTTGTTGCAGAATTTATTCGAATAACAGCATGGTGGGGCAAATAATGGGAGGGGTTATTAACTTCTTCCTCAGGAACAGTCTCTATTATCTTCTCATCTTCCCAAGATTTAAAAATTGCTTCAGAATCTTCTAAAAATCCTCCATCCTTTAAATTCTTCACTGTGCTCTTTAATCTCTTTTCTGCTATTTCCCGATAGTTTGGAAGTGGGGAATGATTTTCAATCCAAGGTAATCAAACTTAAAACCTTCCCTCTTCATCTCTTTTCACATTAGAGAGAAAATGTGTCATTGTTTGTTTTTCTAATTCCCTTTTAGTTTGACTTTCTGAAGGATATAACGTGCCATATCCAAGAGTAATAATTGCCAAAAACGCAATAATGTAACACAATAACGTAACGTAACATCGATCATTACAACAAGAAAAATACGCTTCTAACTTACTTAACGTAATTGTTCTATACACGTACACTCATTGTTGCCGATTCTCAAAGGCAAACTTCAGAAACATTCTTTTCTGTACTCGTTGGTCTGGAGGCTCCATCCGTTCCCCAAGAGCGATCACGACAAGCAATTTTTCCCCCTCTATGAGCTACATTTACTATTAATAGGAATACGAGCTCAACTGTTTTTCAATTAACAAAGGCAATTTACTAAAGCCTTTAATGTTCACTTCAAAAACATAGCTTCGAATGGCTATAGAAAGAGAAAACATATGAATCCTAACTGTGTGAATTCATTCAGCTCAGAAGGTTATAGTAAGTATACCCTAAATTTTGTCACCCTTTTCTTGAAAACCTAGGATATTATTTTAGTGCGCCCTCAGGATACATACAACTCACCTACATTGCAGAATTATTTAACTTCCTCAAGCACTTCCCTCACATACGTATTGTTCCCTTATTGCTTGTTAATTCAGTATACCATTGTTTGAAAGCCGGGGGGGAAATCTTCAAATGAATGACTTCAAAAGATACGAGCATTACACATACATCTTTTGAATTTCTTCATAAAGAAAAGAGTGCACATTACATGGCAAATGAACCTAACAATTAAAAAATTTAGTTTGAAATTAAAGGTGTGTGTTGTATGACAGAATACATGGTAAATGACATTCACATACGAAAAAAAAAAAACAAAAGATTCTACACTCATGTCCAAAATTATCTTTACATACCCAAAAATGATGATATTCAATGAAATATCGAATCAATGTGATCCGTATTTGCAGGGAATGTGTGAAAACCAAGCCTAATTAGCATTATCCAATCAAAAGTAATCAAACGGTTTGTGATATGCAAATCTAGGCATTACGTCATCCAAGGGTGAATCAAGCGCTTTGCGCAAACTGAATATTTGAGTGAATTTCTACAACATAGCGTTTGATTTCAGTGTGTAGGGACTCAAAGCGGTTTGTTATGGCTTCGAAGTATCATTTGGAAGAATCTGTAAAGTGGCGAATTATCGGCCGTTTAGAAGCAGGGCAGTCAATCATGGAAACAGCCACATGTCTGAATATTTCAAGACAGACAGTCTCTAAGCTATGGAAACAGTTTCAAAATGATGGAAGTGTTGTAAGGAGGCCTGGACAAGGTCGGAAACGAATGACAACTGCTTCTGAAGATCGGTATCTGGCATTAACTGCCCGTCGTAACAGAAAGGCTACTGCTCGCCAGTTAAGTTCAGAGCTTGCAGCCGCCACTGGAACTGTTGCATCACGGCAAACAATATACAGAAGGCTTAATGAAAAAGGCCTTTATGCCAGAAAGCCAAGGGTATGTGTTTTACTGTCTTCACAGAAAAAGAGGGATCGCTTTAATTGGTGTAAAGAACATCAAAACTGGACTGAACATCAATGGTCCCATGTTCTCTTTACTGATGAGTCGCGGTTTAGTTTAACTGGTGATTCTAAACGTGTTTACATCTGGAGGGAGTCAGGAACACGAAATGATCCCTCGAACATTGTGGAACGTGACCATTTCGGTAGTGGAGGTGTGATGGTATGGGGTGGAATAATGATCGATGGACGTACGCCCCTACACGTGTTCAGCAGCGGATCTGTGACAGGCCAGATATATCGGGATGAGGTCTTAGATCCTTATGTAAGACTTTTCAGGGGTGCATACAGACCTGACTTTTTATTTATGGATGATAATGCCCGTCCACATCAAGCAAACCTCGTTGATGAATTCCTTGAAAAAGAAGACATTAAGCAAATACCTTGGCCACCAAACTCTCCTGACCTTAACCCGATATAGAACTTATGGGACTACCTTGGAAAAGCAATTGCACGTATACATCCTCCTCCTAGAGATGTAAATGCTCTGAAGATGGCATTGCTGGAAGAAAGGAGATTAATTCCTCAAACTGTGGTTAACAACATTATTTCCAGCCTTAAAACACGTTGTGATATGTGTGTCAAGTCAGGGGAGATCATATTCCATATTAAATTCGTAAGACTTAATTCTTTTTCTGAATCATTCCTTTTTTTCTTAACTCTCTTTGTCACACTTTATTACCATTTTTACTGTTTCATGCTACAATTTTATATCATATGAGGTGATCTTCAATTTTTTCTTTTGCATTTATGTGTCATCATGTTATGTATGATTCCACGAAAATTCATAAAATTATAAGTCATAGTCTCTGAGAAATCCGTGAATTTATGCATGTAAACATAATTTTGGACATGAGTGTATATTCTTATAATTAAAAAATATTATTATAAAATTAAATTCAAAAATTAATTTCAATGTCAGAATTGCAATGATTTTTTGAAGTGAGAAATAAACAAACAATAAGAAACAGAAAAACTTAAACAATTGTAAACTTTAAATTAAATTAAAAATGTTGTAAAAGATCATGTTTCAAAAAGCAAGTCAGTAGGATATCATATGCAAATGTATGGCATTGTCATTATTATCAATGTGTCATTTTCATAGTTTATGCCATTAACTGCCTCTCCAATAACACTTTTAATAGAATTTCAAAAGTGCAATTAATGTATACATATCATATATATTTCCTTAGCACTGCTTAAAAGGGATTTTACCTTTTGGTATCCATGCACTAGCACTATTCCAAGTGATGTAGGAATAAGTTTACGTCCACTAGAGACAGTAACATAATTTCTTTGGCAAATATTATTAATATGCACAGGTATGGATGCATCTGTTCCTATGCCATGTTTTTCCATGAGTGTAATTACTTCAGATTCTGTTAGATAATCAGGTGGAGAAGTTTGTCTTTCATTGAGTTTAACCTAGAATATATATTCATAAGTTTAAAAAAGTTTTTAAGTAATTTAAAAGATAATATTTGTATACAGTACACATTTTTTCACATCACACAGAAAATGATAAACTCAATAATATGAAGCATGACAAACATTTGTACAGAACTTCCTAATAATTATTTTCAAATATTGTGCAAGAATATGTATGTGGCATATTTCAATGCTTAGAAATAAAGGCTTCTTACACTGATTTTAACATAATATTTTAATGATAAATATAATTAACTGTGCATTCCTAACTCATAAGCTATTTCTTAAAAATTAATGCTAGAATTTACATGAAATTAAAACTTATACTAGAATATTACTTAATTACTTTTTATATGTGCACATTTAAATTGCTCTGTGATTTCCTTTTGGTTTCCATTATCAAGATTCTTTCTCATGTACTGTTTCTTTAAAAATTTGTAGGATTTCATGTTTATTAATGAGTTTTACCTAGTTAGTGTCCCTGCGATCATCACCCAGACAGTTGGAGGCCACAAATAACTGGCTGATAGATATAATCCCAGAAAACCAGAGCAGTTCAGAAGTTCTAGATAGAATTCTAGTATGTTTTATCTTGTGTGCCTACTAGAAACACACTAACTTAACGTTGTGCCATAATTGCTAAAGCTTAGGGCATCACAGTACTCAATGCAATAAACAAGTCTGCTGCTCAATCTGTGCAGCCGAACCCTTCTTCAGAGCCTACACCTTGGGCCCAAAAAATACAGTATGTACTACATAAAGCACAATGCTCAGAAAGGAGTAACTTGCAGCATTGAATCACGGGACAAATGACAACAACTGCTCAACATACAGAGAGAGATTCACTAAAAGAACTGCTCAGGCAGAATATACAGCAACAGCTCATCAGCAAGGTATCTCAATAAATGTCCTCCAAGTTAATCTCCAAAGAGCCAGACTGCCCATAATAATGGAAATGCAATTTAAGGGAGAAAATGAACTTGCTCTCATACAAGAACCACACCTGTCCTTGAGTATTCTAACAGGTCTTCCTATAGCCTGGAAAGTATTATTCTCAAACAACGGCAAAACTGGAATAATTTATGCTGGGTCACATAATCTGCTTCTTCTTTACTCCTTTCTTCATTCTGTAACAATAGCTATAGAAGACCAAAAGCATTCACAAAAATCACCTCCTTCTATTCCCCACCAACACATAACACTGAAGAAGCACTTCTAGGCTTACAGCATCAAAAAATTAGCGAAGAATGTAGGAATATAATTGGTGGAGATGAAAATGTGAAAAACCCTGTCTGAAGGAGCCCAACTGATTTATTACAGGATCAAAACTTCTCCAGTTCACTTTTGCTAACAGGCTAATTTTTTTTTTTTTTAATTCAAGACAGCCAACATTCAAAACATTACAAGCAAAAGGCTGGTGAGATGTCATGTACATTTTCTAGAAACCTAGCATATAACAGGAACAGCTGGGAAGTTCTCGACACAGATCCAGTGAGCAATCCCAAATGCATTTCTTCACAATTAATCATGGCACAGTTAACTATTATAAATGCAGATTTAAGACTAATTATGGAGACCATTCCAAGTTTCACAAACACCTTAAATAGACAGAATACAGTCTCACTCTACAGACAGCTGCCAGTTGTACTCCAGCATCACTAGATGAAGCCATAGAAGCTTTTACAGAAAGCATAACAGCAGGTTGTTATGCAGCTTACAAAGTGAAAAAGAACTATGAGAGCACTACTGCATACTTCTCAAAATGGAACGTGGAAGATATAAGTTGGCAGTACTAGACGCAAAGACATGGACCTGGAGGACCTTTTGTACTCATATAACATAGAAATTTAGTATAGCTTTTAAAATGGCAAATAATGCAATCTACTGAAGCATCGCCCTTGATGCAAGCAAACTATTCGCAAGCCTTTAACACTACTGTAACAGTGAGAATAATTCTTGAGAATCTATTAGATATAAATACACCTTACCATATAGTAGTACGGGAACAAGCAAGAAACAATACATTCACTTAAGTAATTTCAAAAGCAAATCTTTTTTTTTCACTCAGAAGTGGGCAATCTAATAAAACGGCTGAATCCAAATAAGTGGACAACAGAATATAACAGAAATGTTTTGAGCATTTCATAAACTTGTGATCTGTTTCCTCAATCCTTGGGAAATGGGATGTTTGCCAACACCCTTAAAGGATGCTGAAGTAGTCTTATTCTTCAAACGAGAAAGGGAGGGTCTGTAGGAGGAGAGCAGTGCCGTTCAATGATACTGCCATCCTTCTACAGACCTATTTCTCTCTTGCCATCCTAAGGTAAGCTGCTTGAGAGACTTACCCTAGGAAGACTGCAATATGATCTATAATGGCTGCTAGACAGAACACTCTTCAATTTAGCTTTAAAGAAGGACTTTCAGCGAATGACACACTGTACAACTTTAAAACAATCAGAGACAGCAATCTTGCAAAGGGCGAATACACAACGATGATCTTGTTTGACATCATAGGGGGTTTTGGTTGCCAGATATACTTGTTACATTGGAATGCCTGGGAGTTAGGAATGGCATCGTGAGAATAACTAGCAGCTATCTATCACACAGAACACTGAAAGTCACCACAGATGGAGGCATCTTCACGAGACACAGATAAAGGCTGTCCACAAGGATCATGGCGATCTTGTAGAACATCATAGCGGATGAAGTGTTAATCTACTGAACAGTTTCCTTCAAAATATACATGCATATGCAAATGACATCCTGATAATAGTAGAGGTGAATGCTACAAGAAGATTAGAGAAAATCAATCAAAGGCAAGCAGTGCAAATCAAGTTTAGACTGTCTCATGAACTGGTGCTCCCAGCATAACCTCACACTCCAACATGAAAAAAAGGGTTGCTATAGTAAATGGATATCCAAAAACCCTAATTATGCCTCCATTTTTCAAAATTAAAGAGCATTCAGTCAAGACAAGCAAAATGCTAAAGTATTAAGAGTAGATGCCATCAAACATGTATTGCCACCTATATTAACACAGACTATGAAAGATAGTACCATCAGCAAAACCCATCCTGCATAATATAACTATGATTTAGCAGAATGGGTGAGTGATATAGCAGAACCTTTATGAGCGATATATCAGAAGGGACAGCCGATCTTGAAACATATACCAATGGCTCAAAAACTGAAGATGGTATAGACAGTGCTTTCTGCATGAAGATGGGAAATAATTATATTTTTCAATAGTTAACTAGATTATTTCTCAAAACAATAAAATAGACTCTTGGTAAACACTTTAAAACAGTTATATACACAGACAGCATGTCTAGTATTGGAATTGTAAGTAATGGTGCTTCTAAAAGTGAAGTTATATATGCTATTAGGAAACTTCTCCTCAGTAGAGATGGTCTCATCACCCTTTCATTTACCAATGCCCAGGTAGGACATGATGAAAATGAAAAGACGGACATGTTGCAAAGATAGCAACATCATACAAGTTATGGAACATATACGAAACCCAGAAAAAACACTGAAAAGAAAACTCAATCAATGCAGATAATATCTGGAAAAGGAATAAAGAGACAATGGAGCATATAACCCATGATTATTTTCCAGTAATCTTATCAGCCCTAAAATCAGAATGCTCCATGCTGACCAAACTGTATACTAAGCATTGGCCTATATGCACAGATTCAGCCATAGAGACTCAGACTAGTGTCCCGTGGTAAAATATGCAATTTCAGACATTACTTACATGAATGCACCCTAACACAAACACATGACATGAATCTCTCTGAAAATAATCTTCAGACCTGAAGAGCTCGACTAATGAAAATGAAAAAGATCTAAAGAAAGCTCTTAAGATAAATGCACATATTAATGATATTGCTGATAATATTTAGGTCTTTTGTGTAGTATATTACTCCTAACTCAGAACTGTTTGTTGCAAAGTACATTGCTGTCTCATATAATATTCAATCTGTAACATTCACATTTTCTTCACATTCTCGAAACCATCATTTTGAAAATAGTGTGTAAATATTTTTGTGAATTTTTTTTTTTTTCATTATTGCTTATATTCTGTACAAAGCTCCTATAATACATGGCACAGTATGTGATTTTATGGAATTGATGTAAATTCCTTCAAGGGCCTGTATGCCCATGTAATTCCACAAAAATTGTTTAAATTGTCACTTGTCCTTCCAGGCCTTATCCATGGTGCACAGATAGCAAGCCTGTCATCCTCATGAAGTTGCAAAGAGAGAGATAATGTTATATTATTATTTTGTCTTTCCTTTCAAGATCTTACCAGAATGAAAATTAATAAGGCAGCTATTGCTATTATTGACTGTCTTGCTACTATTTTGCCCAGCATCTGTTCCAGTTTTTTTAAATCAGCTTTAGCCACGCTAGCCATAATCGTGTACATAAGTTAACCACCTGAAACAAACTTGCTAGTGTGTTTTGTCTTTAAAATCTCATGTTTAAATACATTAAACTTCTTTCTGTTATTTCTGCAAACTACACAGTTACAGTCTGTTACTATACAGGCCATACATGTTGTAAACTGTTAGGCTGTAAAACTTTTAAACCACCTTCTGGTTTAGTGTTACTTTACTGAGATATTAACCCCTGAGTGGTATGACTGCCTTCATGCAATCATGAGAATTTTATGCCACATGATACATATTAGCTTAAAATTTAGAATATTTTGTTTTCTTACTTTCTTTAATGATGTAAATATCATCTAAATGAATGGAAGTTTATTAAAATAGAGACTAAAATTAAGAAATTATACAAATTTAACTAAGGAATGCTGCTTAACCCAACCGAGGGTTTGGCTCCAAAACTCCAAAATTGCCACGAGAATGAAGTGTATATATATATTTAAATTAGAATATAAAAGTGTCCCTTGTATTTTATTCTGGAATCTTTAATTTCCTTTTAATAATGCTCCCAAAATATTTTTATATATCTAGTGGAAGTACATTGGGGGTATTGTTTAATTTAATTTTCTTATTGTTATAATAATTGAGAATAATACTAGCTGCTAGCCCCCCCAAAAATTATCATTTTAATAATGTTGTATGATGAAAGAAATCAAACTTTTTTTAATGGATTACTTTAACTAAATGGAATCGTTTATAACTCCTTGAAAAAGATTAGTTTAGAAATATTTCATACCATTCCTCTTCCTTGAATTTTTTTTAAGATTTTATCCTGAAGTGTACAGGGACAGAAGTGGAATGCTAAATGATAATACTTACAGGGTTGCCACTCAAACAGGGGAATGAAATTCCCTGGCTTTTCCAGGTTTTCCAAGTGTGTTTTAAGAAAATTCCAGTCTATTCGCATAATGCACTTTGGCTGTGCTAAGAGGTAAATTAATTATGGTACCACTTGAAAACATAGAAATTTGCTAATTACATATGACTTATATATAAACCCCAAAGCATTACTATTATAACTATAATAGGAGTTGTTTTCTTCACTGAAGTTTGAGATTAAAATCTGCCCAATCTGGATTAAAAAATGTCTTTTTTTGCCAATTTACAGCTAAACGAAAGAAAGAAATCTATTTAATGATATTTTTAAATAAATTCAGGTAATTTATATTTATTTAGCTGCATACATAAGCAAAAATTATGCGCATTAAATTTCATGATGTTATGTCATCATACTGCTAGAATTAGTTTCAGGATTATGCCAAAGAAAATTTGCTGAAATTTGAAAGTATTATTTACTACTAATAAATATATTTAGAGGGAAGAAGAAACATTAAATGATATGAATAACATTAAAATAATTAAAAACTGAACTACAATAATCAACGACATTTTGGCGAATATTTTACTGTATACTACTTTTTTTATTTTACTGCAAAATGATACAGGCATTTATTAAAAAGAAAAAAAAATGTTTAAAAGATTTTGCGGTCAAATCCTATTACATGCTACGGCTTTGGCATGATTTTGAAAGTTGCCACCAACACCAAAATGAACCTGTTTGCTGCTCATCATCACGTCTTCAAATCCCCTGTGTACTGTATGTACATGGAGGTTAGAATAGAATACATGGAGGCTATTCTAACCTCCACGGTAGCGTATACTAGGATTAAACTCATTTTGTTTTACACAAAAGGTATTTTCTTTAGTTCAATATGCACTGCACATGCAAGTCTCTCAATTCTCAAGGTTACTGGAAAGCAAAGTTGCTGGAAACTTGCTTTGCCTTAATAAAAGACAATCTGATTGGAGCTGTGAATATTGGCTCTACGCCAGCTGCCCGAATGACATTCATGCGATACATAGTTCGCCAAAAAGAGTAATTGCTTTCTTTTGGTGAACAAAGTCGGCGAAAAACTCGCTTTTTTCTTTGGAATCACGGTATGAAATTCCTTGACTTTTCCAGATTTTGACTAAAATATTTAAATTCCCTGACTTTTCCCGGAATTTTTTGGTCAATTTTCGAATTCCCTTACTTTTTCCGGTTTTCCAGGTAGCATGGCAACCCTGTACTTGGTGCCTCTACTTAGCGGATAAAAAATAAAATGTGATTCATCATCTATGGCGATGTTTTGTCTATTTTCTGGATGGAATCAATTGCTTATTAATTTTTTTAATAAAGTTTTCCCTCAAATTGCTTGCTCTTTTTTGGGGGCAGAGGGTGGATGGGCGTATACATATGTAAACATCTAGTTCCCTTAATTTAATGAGTAGCTAATTTTGATAACTTTTATTTTTGAGCAACTTGACAGATAGAAATGTAATTTCCATTTAACCACTTTTGTGACTTGTTTATTCTTTTACAGACCTCTCTTCCAAAATTTTTATTGTTACTGGCATACACATTTTTAGATTGTTTTAAAATTTGATAACCTTTGCTTTTATTAAGATTACCCAATTATAAAAATATGTTTTTTCATTATCAATAATTTTCATCAAATGAGATATCATTTTACAGATAGCTCAAGTATTTAACTGAACTGCTACTGCTTCACAAAAAAAAAAAAAATCATACCATGGCAACATGATATTTTTGCGAACTTATCTATTTTCCATAACTAATATATCTTAACAAAATCTGTTAAATTTCTAAAGTTTTATGAGGTTTTTATCCTACTTATGAAATCTGACTGGATTAATTACTGAAATAACTAACACAAAGAAAGAAAGCAAAAAAGTTGACTATTTTATATACAAAGATGATTTTATGGGTGCAATGTCGATACACAAACACAGATTTCCTGGATTTATAAAGTGAGATGATTACTAATTAAAGATGCAAATTAAATGGCCCATTTACACATGAAAAGTACTTTTAATATACTATATATTATGCCAATGAATAGAAAAGAGAAATATGAATTTCAGATGTGAAAAACAAAATACTAATAGAATAAACTGCAACCAATTTGAGTAACAGCACAGAATGAGCAATATTTCAGTATGCGCCAGTACCTTAAACTTTTATACACCCTCATACTGATTACTCTTTTGTTTAAAACAAGAAATACCTGCCAGCATAAAACTTAAACATAGGCAAAATATTACTGTCTTGCTTAACTATAGCTACTTAGATTAGATGTGGACTAAACATTTCCAACTTGTAGGACTGAAAGAAATTTTGAGTCAAACAAATTTGAAAATTGAAAATAAAGTGAATGAATTGTAGAGAACTAAACTTTATTACCTCAGTTACTTTACAAATATCTCCTCGCTTTAAATCTGGAAGAGTTTCTTCAGCACCAAGAGCCTGCCAAGTCATTACTTTAGTATATCCAGGATCTAGTAATGCTTTTCCAGAACAAGTAAAGGTTTCTTCTCCAATTTTAAATGATATAACAGTGTGCAAATATTTCAAATCAGGACACAGCTACAAGAAAGATCATTTTAGAATTATGCTTGCATTTCCGCCAATTTGTAGCACATAATAATTACCAAACTTTTACTTTAAATGCTGCAATTTTATTTATTTACCACTTTTACAAACCTAATGATTTAATTTTTTTTCCATTTCATTTATTTACAAAATATTTTATTATAAGGCAAGAACAAATTGCTTTATTAATTTAAATGAAATAAAATGATCACAAACATGATCTACTAAAAACTGACAAACTAAAAAGAAAGAAAGAAATAGAAATTAAAAAAAAAAAGAAAGAAAGAAAGAAAGAATTTCAAAATGCTTATGTTTAACTTCTTGCCCAGGAACTCTAGCACCGCACTGTATATCATAGAAACAGAAACAAATTCAAATGATAACTCCCAAAGCAATACAAATAATA
This sequence comes from Stegodyphus mimosarum, assembly GCA_000611955.2. Classification (NCBI taxonomy): domain Eukaryota; kingdom Metazoa; phylum Arthropoda; class Arachnida; order Araneae; family Eresidae; genus Stegodyphus; species Stegodyphus mimosarum. The sequence continues at coordinate 408,529 of KK117501.1, forward strand.
ACCATATTTTATTGAAATTTCTGTAGAAGTCAAACAACAAGAATCAGCGTAATATTTGTAAATTCTGCAAGACTAGTTTCGATGATTTAACTACAGAACCATAGAAACTAGTCTTGCACAATTTATAAATATTACGCAGATTCTTGTTGTTTGGCTTCTCCAATAATCATTATTTGGTGTGTTATTTTAACATCAAATAATCACATCTGTCAATGAATCACCAAAAATATTCCTCCAAAATACTAATTCAAAATGGCAGTTGTAAAAATTAGACAGAAATTTCATATGATTAAAATTAAGGACCTGCCAATTTTGGCAAAAATTAAGGACTTTTTAGGCCCAAAAAAACTATTTAAAGAAAACCCTAAGAACTTTTAAGGACTCTTAAGCACCATACGAACCCAGTAATATGTTGCTCCCAATGATATAAAAGTTTTAAACAATAAAACTGAAAAGTTTTAGATTATATTTCAATAAAGTTTTTTTTAATTAAAAACTGTTACGGGTTTCAAGTAAAATACCATTCCAGGTGTTCAGCAAAACATGTTATGGGCTTCAAGTAAAGTACCACTTCCAGTAATCTAAATTTATACAAAATCTAATCAACTCCTTATAAGAATGAAGCTTTATAAGAAGCTCTTTATAAGAATGCTTAAATATAGGAAATAGGAATTTCTGGAGATTTGACATAAGAGATATCAAGGATGAAAAAATTATCACACATACACAAAAATCATTGCAAAAAAAAAAAAAAGTAAAAATGTGTTGCCAGGATACTAATTCATGCTTTTTCACTAAAAACTCACTATTCAATTTTTGGACTGAAAACATTATCTCCCTTATGTATGTATACAGTTTGGTGGGAGATAAAAGTAAAAAAAAAAAACACATTTATACTAATACACTTTTTAAAGCAGAGAGAATATGACTTGTTCTGTTATTATTGCTTAAGAAAAAGAAGGAGGAGGAAATAGTGAAAGAAAACTACAATAATAGAATAACCTATATCTTTCACAACTTGAGCAACTACACCATCATTGTTAATAAGTGGGAAGATGAAAGTCAATCCAAAAATTTTAGTTGTTTTCTTGTTAAACTCTGATCCTTTATTTATTATTATTTTTTTTAAAGTAAAGGATCAATATAGATTACATAATTCGAGCTTGATTTGCATGAAAAAAAGTGTTTTCAACAGAAATAATATTGGCAACTTTATACCTTTTGTGTAATTAGAAATTAATGAGGTTTGAATTTTTACTTGTGAATTTTTTTGTTTATTTTGGGTTTAATTGAATAGTCAGTTTTTTCATAAAGGACATTGCTAAACCAAAGCTTGTATCTAGATTCCATTAGGGTTCTTTAATTTCTTGTGATATTAGGGTTACAATACTATCTCTACTTAAATTTCATGCTAGCATTTACATTTGGCATCAAGTGATGTCTTGTTAATAAAAAGTACTTAAATTACTTACTTTATTTCCTCAAAAATGTCTATTTAATATAACAAAATAATTTTTAACATATAAATAGCTTTGCCATACCTTTTTCAGAAAGAAAAATAGAAAAAGACAAAAACTTATGAAATAAAAAGTAATTCTTTAATGAAATTTTTACTTCCTTGTACAAAGTAAAGGAAGTATTGCAATCAAGAAAAATTCCAGGTATCATATTTCAACAAAAATATCCATTTTGACTGCTCTGCTATCGAATGCAATTTAATGAGGTTTTTGTGTGACATCTGTACATAAGGACAGAATAACGGACTCTTTTTTTCAGAAACACATTATAAAATTGATTTAAAATGGATTCAGAAGATATTTTTTCATACTGCCTGCATGTACATATGTATGTACGTATCTCGCATAACTCAAAAACAAGTACACATAACGTTGAAATTTTGCATATAGGATTGCTGTAATATATAGTTGCGCACCTTTCTTTTTTATTGCAATCCGCTGCACTAAAAGTATATATATATATATACCCATAGGCTATCATAAATTAAGGAAAAATCACGATTACTGAAAAAGTTACAAGTAGAATTTTATGAAACTTTACCCACAATATACTACTCATACTAAGGTATCAAATAACATAAAAAGAAATTATCAGACAATTACGGTAGTATAGAAATTAGCACATGTATAAAATGAACAAATCGAAGGTGTCAGTTTGCTATAGGAAAAGTACCTTGAATATGGAACCCACTAGAAGCAATACAGCACATACAGCAATGTGTGATGCTTTCAATTATGCGGTCTATCAGCCTGTAGCTGGAAAGCATCACCTATTGCCCCAGCATATGGGCGCACATAAGCATCAAGGATGTCATCTCTATAAACTTGTGCATTCATGGTTCCCCTTGGAAAAACATGGAGGTCTGTGCATCCACCCTAAGAGATGCCACCCCAAACACAGACACTGCCTCTTCCATATGCATCTCTTTCACGGATGTTTGATAGAAGATAACAGGTTCCAGATTCTCTCCATGTCAAATAACGCCTACTCTCGCTTTCTAGACTAAACCTGGACTCATCAGTAAAGAGACAAGCGTCCAGTGGACATGTTGTCATGCTCATTGTAAACAGTCCCTCCTATGGCGTGATGTGAGCGGCACGCAAATGGCTGATCGCCTCGCATACAGACCACCTTCATGAAGCCTTCTACGCACAGTTGACGTTGACACCAACCATCCGGTGGCTGCAGCAAGGGAGGATCTAAGATGAGTCAGAGTAGCGGTTCTTCCTGCGTGCACATAATGTCAAATATCGGTCATCGGCGCTCGTCGTAGCAGTTATCCATCCTTGGCTGAAAACCTTCTAGATGCCAAATCTGAGGTTTAAAATTGCCTCCAAAGTCTATAAACCACAGGACTCACATTTAGCCATCTGGCCACTTCTGTTTGACTTTATCCTGCCACTAGTCTCCCAATGGCTCTCCATCGTAGTTCATCAGGCAAATGATGCCTGGAGATCATTGTTACGAATTGGCTATCTCAGATTTCTGATGTCATTATCACAGTGAAATATGTGGGCTTGCTCTCAAACATGGACTTTTATGCTCCTCGTAGATGACATATTCCGAGTGCAGCGTCACTAATTTGCATATTGCAGTTTTACTCAGCTACTCTTACTTGGCAACATATTCAAATTTTACATGGTTTGGCTTATTTTTGAGGAAGTTAGCGATATTTTGGTGATTTTTCCTTAATTTATGATGACCAGTATAATTATATATACCCACTCTGCTACTCAGCTTGGTGAGCAATTGTGCATTTTTTGCTTTCAAATGATTGAATTATGATGTTCTTATCTTCCAGTTAAGGTTTTTATGCCTTTAGTCAATTTGCATACGATAATTGTAGAATTATCAATAATTTAAAAGTTGTTTAAGTGCTGCTAAGCCTAGTTGTTTTATTATAGCAGCCATATTTGTTTACAGAATAGTGAATTCAGCCAGTTTCTGCACCTTCAGTGTTTTTTTGTCAAATGGGACCAAATGGGACTTTCAATTTTGTGCACCAAAAATCTGTCTTCTTGCTTGCTGGCCGACCTGCTTGCTTTTGCACAGAAACTCTAATTTTAATTGTAAAAATTGTTTTAACTGTATTTGGTAATTAATAATGCTATTTTGAGGTTTCATGTATTCTTGCCTTGCTGTGAAGTGAGAACTGAGTTAGTTGGATGAGAAATAGATCTCAAGTAAATTTCAAGGAAATAAGATTAAATGAAAAGCAATACAAAATATGTATAATTTAATATTCTGTACAAGGAAGTTATGTAGTGACCACATCAGATATTTTTTGTTTGATAACAGAGACACATTTTGAAACAGTAATCTTTCATCTTTGAATGAAACTTATTACGAACATAAAGGGGGGGAAAGCTATAAAACAAAAAATAAAAATAAAACATAAACGTCAAACAAAAACAAAAAGAACATACACGGAGGAAAAAAAAATACTCACTGTGGCGATAAAATGCCTGACGACATAATCATAAATCTTCCATGAATCTGAGTCTAATTCATTTCTGTTTGCTAATTTCATAGGAGTTATAGGAGGATGGTCACCAGCATCATGACCTTTTCTGTATAATAATATATATGAATAAAATAAGGCTTTAAAATTTTTTTAATAAAAGCAAGCATAAGCACTTTGCATTTTTTTATTTTAACACCATAAAAAAACATGGTACTTATGTATTAACCTGTACTCATTGATATACTGCTCAAAATACAATCCCTGACTATTTCCTGCAAGCATTTGCTAACTGGAGAAGCTATTCCAGATTCTTCTAAAATTATGATATTTTTATGGCTTTTTCTTTTCTTTTTAATCCCAACCCTCTTTAAAATAAAAGATGATGGAGACAGCTTCTTTTTTACTTCCTTGTACGAAGTAATAAGGAAGTATTGTAATCGTAAAAAATTTCGGGTATGGTATTTTATAGAAAATATCTATTTTGACCATTATCAAATGCAATTTAACGATGTTTTTGAGTGACATTCATACGTAAGAACAGAATAAAAGACTCTTTTTTTCCACCAAAAAAAAATACAAAACTGATTTAAAATGGATTCTGAAGAGATTTTTTCGTTGCAATTTGTATGTATGTATGTATGTGTCTCGTGTAACTCAAAAACGAGTAGCCTTAGAATGTTGAAATTTTGTACATAGGACTGCTGTAACATGCAGATGTGCGCCTCCTGTTTTGGTTGCAGCATCATATATAATCGGCTGCAACAAAAGTATATAAATTTATGTGTGTGTATATATATATATGCA
>KK117501.1:413372-438790 GCA_000611955.2 Stegodyphus mimosarum
GTGTGTGTATTATATATATATATATATATATATATATATATACACACTCTGTTACTCAGCTCAGTGAGTTCAGATTTTCATTCTTATATGTTGGTAAATTGTGCATTTTCTGCCTTAAAAATGATTTAATTATGTTGTTCTTATCTTCCGGTTATGGGTTTTATGCCTTTAGTAAATCTGCATGCAAGATTTGTAGAATTATTAACAATTTAAAAGTTGTGTAAGTGCGGCTAAGCCTAATCCTTTTTCTCACGGCAGATATATTTGTTTACATTTGAACTTTAGGAGAATTGGTAAATTGTGCATTTTCTGCCTTAAAAATGATTTAATTATGTTGTTCTTATCTTCCGGTTATGGGTTTTATGCCTTTAGTAAATCTGCATGCAAGATTTGTAGAATTATTAACAATTTAAAAGTTGTGTAAGTGCGGCTAAGCCTAATCCTTTTTCTCACGGCAGATATATTTGTTTACATTTGAACTTTAGGAGAATATTGGATTTGTTGCCAATCTAAAGAAACTAAGCTTTGCAACAACAAAGACAATGCCTTCTTTTATTATTGCAAATTAAATCATGCTTAATCAATTCTAGAATTAATCGAAGAAATAAGTGTTTAAGATTTACTTCGTAATTTTTAATATCGATATTTTGAGTTTTTATGTATTTTTGCCTTGTCGCGAAGTGAGAACTGAATTAATTGAATGAGAAATACTGAATCGTCAGTGAAAAACTGTTCCTTTTTGTTTTTGTTTTGTTTGTTTGTTTAATTTCTTTTACACATTATTTTAGATTTATTATAGCATTTCAATAGAACATGTGGCAACTATTAGGATTCTCAAGATGATATACATAATTTTTATGCATTCTGATGTGTTATAAAATGAATGAGATGTAATGCTATTAAGTGAATCTAGCACCAGAGTGCCACCATGGTAAACAAATATAGCGAATTTTTAAACAGTGCATGTATTCTATTGTGGTTTATGCGCTATCGATGAAGTAAGTTTAATTGAATCCAATAAGTTTAAATGAAATGAAAATGTGTATAATTTAATATTCCATACAAGGAAGTCATGTGGTGTATATATCAGATTTTTTTTTTTTTTAAAATTTCAATATCAATTTCAGATCAATGAGAGCAAGGACATATCTACATTATACCATTTTATAAACCCTTTTCCCATAGAAAATTCTTGAGACAGGATTTATTTCACATGTCCTAATTTTTAACTGCATTTTTCATCATGCATTTACTATATCTGCCAAGAGATAGAAAAAAACAATCCATAATTCAGAGGCATATGGTATTTCACCAAAAAACAAAAGTGTTTCAATTCTTATGCAATAAAACTGCACATGATAATATACACTAGCTCAACAACTCACAAAGTGTTAGAATAAGAGCTGGGAAATAGTTCAAGAGAAGTTATATGCCTTCTTTTTAGCAGATTTCATATAAAGGCATAGCCAAGCTGTACATAATGAAAATCTGATGCAATTGTCAAATATACCCACTGGAAATTTAAAAAAAAAAATCTGATTTGATTTGTTGACACTGAAAATATATTTCATCACTAAAATGCACAGCTAGATTGTTTATGCAATGAATTGACAGGTACCAGTTAATACAAAATTACCAAATACGCACTACACTAAAATATCATTAAAAGTAGAGGAGCATTAGTAAAAATTAAGTTGGTGTCACTGAAAATTGATATTACCTTGGCCGAATCATGGTACCACCAAGTAGTTCCTGTACTTCGTTACCCCAATCTGAACTTCTGTTTTGCATCTGCAAAGTACCCCTGTTGAAGCATGGACAATTCAATTAAACAATAAAAATAATAAAACAGGAGAGAAGTATTCAAAACAGAAACAAAATCAACCTTAAATCAAAATTTTCTGGATAATTTGTAGTTTCAGTTCTAGGATAACTTATGTAACCTTGTGTGTAAAGCTTTTCTGCAATCATCATGGCATGATGAGGTCCCATATTAAGCCCAGAGCTTGCTACTCTCATCAGCTCGACTGTATTTAAAGCCAATGGACGCTGTTTTGCTTTTTCCTTTTGGGAGACATTAGTAACTCTATAAAATAAATTCATATAATCAATTGCATGACAAGAAATTAAAGTAAAAATTTACAGTTGAAGCTTTTATTTTTTATTCAATTTTTAGTCACAAAAATAGATACTAAATTTCAAAACAGGTCTTGAATAAATAACAAAAAGATAAGAATAAATACAAGAACAATAATGAACATATAACAAGAATAAATAACAAGAGGAACTATAGGTGACAATATATTTAAATTTATCTTAAATTATCAATAATAAAATCTTAAAATAATTTTCTATCAAAAAGTTATTAAATTTGAATAAAATAAATCTCTTATTTAATTGGTACAAACTACTAGCCCTTTCAAGGGCAGAAACATGAAAAATCGAGTGCGATTCTATGGATTTCAAACTATGAATATTCAAACTGCTAGCTATATAGAAAATACATACAGAAATTAAACAAAGCAAAAGAAAGCACACAGAAGTGCAATAATGAAGTGCAAGAGGTCATGAATGAACTTCTATTGATGATGAAAGGAATATACGGGGGAAAAAAGGTTCAGAACCACTGTGTCATAGAATCCAAAATCCTTGTCTGCATATGCTCTGTATTATAAAATGATTACATTGCTGATGGAGAAGATGTGAAACTGAACTTAAGAAATTCCTGTTTAGAGTGTAATTTCTAGTTTTTTATATTTTGATTCTACTTTTTGTTTCTTATTCTTTAATTTTATACCTTTTTCATTTATTTTATTTACATGAAATGGCTATGTAGCCTTTGGAAAGTGCACACAGAACCATTAGAACTTCGTAGAGAACAGATTAAGAACTTGATCTAGTCCAATCCAATTCAAAACTGTCATTAATACATGGATCTTCTCAAATTTAATTTTACACTTCATCACACAATGAAGGATACAGAGCATATGCAGCATATATAAACATTTCCAACTATTGCATATAACTAATTATTTAAGTATACATAGCTATGTAAATAAAAGAAATTTTAAAATTTACTTACACAGCCTCAGTCTTCTGTTTAACAATTTGAAAGAAAACATTTGCAACTTCACTGTCAAATATTCTTATTCGATCCCAATCAAGAGACAAGATTCTCTGATTTGGAGCTGTAACCTAACATATGATAAACATGTAGTGTAATTTATAATTATAAGAAGCATATGAAAGCAGTTAAAAAAGCAAATTTAGTAAATAAAATTCTGATACCTAAAAAATACAAAATTCCCGTTTAAATAATATGTTGTTCAGAGGTCCATATTGTGAGTAAAAAATCCATCAATTTAGGACAAGACACTTTATTACAGGAAAAAAGAACACACAGCAAATTATATTCAACATCACACAGCATACCAAATCATTAGGTTCGCACGCTCGCAAGACGAATGTGTCGGGAGAAGAGACAACTGCGCCATAATAGTCCATATGCATGCGCATAAGAAAAATGTTCGCTCGCCTCTACCCAACACACCCCTCCTGCGAGCAACATTTTTTCAATACAAAAATGAAATACAAAATAACAATATATAATACATTACATTAAGAAATTAAGGAAATTACTTTCAATGTATACATTAATTTTTATTCGCTGACACTTTTAGTAAGAAAATCTGCAATCATATTATCAGTTTGTGAATATTCTAACTTAACGACACTGTCCTTTATTAAATCCTTCATAAAATGGAAACGTAAGTTCATGTGTCTGGATTTCGTAGATGATCTGGCACAGTTGATCCACTGGATAGCAGCTTGACTGTCTGTATTCAAAGTCACTGCACCATTCAAAAACTGTTTACATTTTAATTCTGATAATAAATTTACAGTCCAAATAATATCCTTACAAATTTCAGAAATAGAAAATAATTCTGCTTCACAAGTAGAGAGACTAACACTTCTTTGCTTACGACATTTCCAAGAAATCAATGAATCACCTAGTAAAATAGTACCACCAGAAAATGACTTACCATTTTCTGCATTTCCCCAGCTAGCATCAGCATATGCATTTAAAACTCCAAAATCATTGCTATAGAAAAGTTTTTTATTTTTTGTACCTTTTAAATACCTTAATACCCTTTTAGCCAAAAGATAATGCCCTTTTTCTGGTGCACGATTAAATTGTGACAAATAAGTTGTTACAAATGATATATCAGGACGCGTTCTATTCGCTAAATATAAAAGTTCCCCAATTAATTCCTGATATAAAGTTGTATCAATCTTTTCATTTGTACATGAAAAACCTTTATCTGCCCCTTTAACGATTGGCGTTTTTACTGCTTTACAATTTTCTAGATTGTGTTTAGTCAATAAGGATTCAATATATTCTGTTTGAGACAAACATATACCATTTTCAAGTTTTTCTATTTGCATTCCCAAAAATTTTGAATTAATATTTTCATGTAACTCAAATACATTTTTAATTTTAGAAACAGTATTTTTAAGCATTTCTTCATTATTACAGAATACAGCTAAATCATCAACATACAAACATAGTATAAAAATGTTTTTGGTATCATTATAAATGAATATACAATTATCAGATGCTAATTGTACCAATCCAAGTTTTTCTAATTCGGTTTTTATTTTCATATACCAATTTCTACCCGATTGAGGCAACCCATAAATACTTTTCTTTAATTTGCATACTTTTCCTTGTCCAATCAGTTTTTCATAACCAGGTGGAGGAGTCATATATACATCCTCCTTTAAGTCACTGTACAAATATGCTGTTTTTACATCATAAAATTTAACAGTCAAATTTAATTTAGCTGAAAGTGCAAGCAATAATCTAAAACATTCAATGTTAACAACTGGTGAATATGATTCGGTGTAATCCTTATTTTTTATTTGATTAAAGCCAGCCGCTACTAATCGCGCTTTATATTTTACTTCCCCAGAGTCTCCTTCCTTCAAAGTATACACCCATTTACTTTTTACTAATTTTGTTTTTTCAGGCCTTTCTACTATTTCCCACACTTCGTGTTTATGTAATGAATCTAATTCATTTTCCATTGCCGATTTCCAGTCATACCAATTAGCACTATGTTTTGCGTCTGAAAAATCGTTCGGAACATTACTGATTATATTTGACGCCAGTTGTTTAGATTTGAGCCTCTCGGATCGTCTTAATGGTATTTCATCTCCATTTTGATTATTTTTTTCATAGCTGTCAGATGTCTTTCCCCTATCATCGCCCCCACTACAACGGCTCATGTCGGCGATTTCGAAATGCGATGAGTCAGCATATTCGCTTGCTTGAGTATTTTCCGTAACAACCAATTCGAGGTGTGGTTTTTCACTTTTTGTTTTCTGATCTACTTCGTTTTCCTTCCACGATATTCCTTTTAATTTTTCAATATCCCAAGTTTCTATGGTTTTATTTTTCCCCATATAATTACTACCTTTTAAAGATTCGTTAAATTTAACCGATCGTTCTTCAATTATTTTATTACTTGCTATATCATAAATACGATACCCTTTTCTTTCTCTAGCATATCCTAACATTATCCCTCTTTTTCCGGGTATATCAAATTTGTTTCGCATTATTTTCGGAATGTGAAAGTATGCCACACATCCAAATTTTTTAAGATAGTTTAATTTGGGTTTTTTACCAGTCCACATTTCTATAGGAATTTTTTCTTTCCCTTTCCGAGGTGTTAAATTTGATACTTGAGTACTAAAATTAATTGCTTCTGCCCAGAATTTTACCGGAAGCTCACTCTCATATAGTAATGTCCTAGCTCTTTCCAAAAGAACTCTGTTTGCCCGTTCAGCTTTCCCATTACTTTCACTATTATATGGAATTGTTTTTTCATGAAAAATACAAGAATTAGCAAGATAATTATCTAATTGTTCATTTACAAATTCTAAACCATTGTCTGTTCCCAAACGTTTAATTCTTTTACCAGTTAAATTTTCATACTTAGCTTTAAATTTAGAAAATGTATCAAATACTTCATTTTTACTTTTAAGAAAATAAGTAAAATACATTCCAGAAAAATCATCCACTAAGATCATAAAATATTTAGACCCACCAATTGATTCAGTTTGAACAGGACCACACAGATCCGAATGAATTAGTTCTAAAATTTCTGAACTCTGATTAATGTCAATATTTGGATGACTTTTTCTAGTTATTTTACTTATGTCACAAGTTTCACACTTAAAATCACTTACATCATTAATATCAATGTATTCCTTCATCTTAAGCATATACTTTGGATTTAAATGGCACAATCTACTATGCCAAAGTTCGTAATTATTACCAGTACAATCATTAGCAATGCAACATTCAGAATTATAATATGGTTCTAAATTAACTTCAAGCCTACCGTTATTCTTAAATGCTTTAAAAAGTAACTGATTACACCTACTAAAAACTAATACAGAGTTATTCCTTGATTCAATTTTACATCCTTTATCCATTAATGCAGTGAGTGACAATAAGTTATTTCTTAAATCAGGAACATAACTAACATTACTAATAGTTAAATTAACAGAACTAGAATATTTTGTACTTATAGTTTTTGCTTTAACAGTACCAATACCCTCTGAAAATATTTTTGAATGTTTACCTGCCTGGTAAATCTCCCTCACCTCTGATATAATATTCTGAAACCAAAAGGAGTCTTTCGCCATGTGTCCAGTTGCACCACTATCCAACAACCAAATTTTGTCACATTCATCATTTTTTTCACGCGTAAGTTGAAGAGCGAAATCACTTTCTCTTTCATCAGAACGAGATGAAACATTCACACTTGTAGGTTGCGATTTCTTTCTTTCTTTGTTATCTTTGGTAAACCCACTTCTTGGACTCTTGTTTCTGTAGTAGCAGTCTTTCGCGATGTGACCAGGCCGTCGGCAAATGTAACAAATTCTTGGATTATGATTTTTATTTCTTCTTGATACGAACGCCTCAGCGTTGGTTCCATCAGGTCGTTTCCTGTTCGCTGAACTGTGTGTAGACTCTTCCTCACGGAGTATTTCGAGTACTTCATCAATTGTTTTTTCACGCTGGGTTTTTAAAATTTCCCTAATTCGAGAGAATATTCCACGAAGTCCACGGACTGTGTAAAACACCAATTCCCGCAAAGATACTTCTAGTCCTAGCGATTGACACTTAGTTGCTATTCCTCTCGCTCTTGCGATATAATCATTAGCCGACTCATGCAACTTCATTTCTAAATTTTTTAACTCATTACCGGCATCTATTTTTCGATCTTCGGCTTGTCCCGTAAATGTTGACTTTATTTTCTCCCAAAGTATTTTTGCATTCTCTTCTGCTGAGAACTGAAGCGCCTGTTGATCCGATAGTGAAAGTTTTATATATGCTACGGCGTCAGCGTTTTTCTCATTCCACAGTCTTTCATCTTTCTCGTCTAAGTTTTCTGGTTTTATACTCGAAATTACTGAGTCAAGTCTTTTCAATGATAAGGCAGCTTTCATTTTCAATGCCCAAATAAAATAGTTCTCTCCAGTTAATTCGGGAACGTTCCACTTCTCCATTTTTGGCTTTCACTGAGACAGTTTCGATTTCTATTTGGTATTTTGCATCGAGTTTTTCTTGATATAACCACGGATCTCTGCTACCATTTGTTGTTCAGAGGTCTATATTGTGAGTAAAAAATCCATCAATTTAGGACAAGACACTTTATTACAGGAAAAAAGAATAAAAAGAACACACAGCAAATTATATTCAACATCACACAGCATACCAAATCATTAGGTTCGCACGCTCGCAAGACGAATGCGTCGGGAGAAGAGACAACTGCGCCACAATAGTTCATACGCATGCGCATAAGAAAAATGTTCGCTCGCCTCTACCCAACATAATATATACTAATATCAAATTCATTTTCCTTTCCCCCACCCCCAAAAAAGGGGGGGGGGAAGAAACCTTTACAGTATCAGGAAAAATGAGGGGAAAAAAGTTTTTCATTAATTAAGGTACCAAAATTCAATTTATTATCTAGTACTTACATAATTTTCAGAAGAAAAATATCATTCATACTAAAGAGCAGCCAGCTGATTTTAAAAAGCATTTAAATAGAAATAAATATTTAATATACCTTAACTGCAAGCACATAATATGGTTCTGGTTTAAAGGAAGCAATTCGATCATGGCGTTCAACACAAAATCCTAAAGTTGGAGTTTGGCATGGCCCAAATGAAATTAATGTGCTATCAAGATTGCCATATTTATTCTGCAAAAATATAGAAAAAAATACATTCTTATTTCTACAAAACACATACAATTAATGATTATCAATAGCAAATTGAAAAAAAAAATTGTCATAGTAATATATGAACAACTCCAAATGATAATTCAAGTAAATAAATGATATTATTAATGGAAATTATAAAAATAAAATTTCAAAATACGTCAATTGAAGCATTTCTGTATGCATAATATACAAAAACATTAAATAAAAAAAAATACTGTGGAAAAATGATACAGCTTTTCAAGGTTTTGGAAAATTTCTTAAAAAATAGCAAAAACAATTAAGCGCCCTCCAAAAAATAAAGCTACCATTCTTTAATGAGGAATGCAACTGTTTAAAATTGAACTATACACACACATTTTTGTAACAATTTTGATTTTCTCTGTTAATTTAAATATTAATTTTAAAATACAAACATGACTGGAATCAAATTCAAATAAGGTTTAATTATTGTCTGCAGCAGTAAAAATATTTTCTTTAAAATGTCGCTAAAAAATAAACAATCGATCGAAGACTATATTTTTGAACTGTGTGAAAAGAAACGCTCTTATTCAGTTATGAAAAAGATATGTGAAAAGCATTTAATATTTCTGCACATAAAATAAGTGACATAATTAATATGAAAGGAAAGAAATGTCTAAGTTTATACCTGACTGGGAAAAAGGCATAAAATGCATACCCAACAAAGGTACATACAACTCTTGTTAAATCTAAAGTTGCATCTCATGTTTTAAAGGAAAATCCAACCTCCAAAAGAGCTGTCGCAAAATCTTTAAATATCTCGATAGGAACTGTGAACAAAATTATAAGATATGATTTAAAACTAATCAAAACAAAAAAAAGACATGATGTTCATCGCCTATGTCAAAACATGTTTTCCAGCATTAGATTATGTGCAGATTGCTATATGAAAATTATTTGGCAGGTAAAAAATGGAAATATATAGTTATTCCTGATGAGGCTTGGGTATACTTATCTTACTGCAATAGAAAAAGATTGAGTTGCTACCGAAAAAGAGGAGAAAAAGATTAAATATGTTGGTTCAGAGAAAACAAGTTTTTCTACAGGTTTTATGGTTATGACTTTCCTGCTTTCAGAAAATTGTCAAAATTAACCAAACAATATGGAAGAAGTGGTCCAAAGATTATCTAAACAGCCTTCAGCAGAGAAGTAAATGGTTCAGTATTCTTCTATTACTGGGACCGGATTCAGAAGTACATGCATGTATGATGTATGCATGTATGCATTTGCATATAAGTGCGCATATACACACACACACATAAATATAGACATAGATACCGTCTTTTTCTGAAAATAAGACATCCTCCGAAAATAAGCCCTATCGTGATTTTCGGAACTTTTTGTAAAATAAGACATCCTCCGAAAATAATCCCTAGTTAAAATAATGTGACAAAAAGAATTCGTTAAAAAATGCTGTTGATTTATTAATAATATGTTTAGCTTTCCTAATACTGGTATTTCAGAGAAATGTTTGAAACAAAATATTCCGAGAAATTAATTATTTACCTCTACAGTTCGTTTCAAATTAATTCTTGGAATTTATCTTAAAAATACAACATAAGGCAGCAGTCTACATTGAGCGATAGTGCGGGTATACAACGTTCATTCATTTCAGTCTTGTAAGTCTGATTATTTCCTCATACATAATTTTATTTAAAAATAAAGTGAATAATTTTTAACCCCAGTTAAAATGAGTACAAAACGAAAGAGCTATTCCGTAGAGTACAAAAAGAGAATCGTGGAAGACTCCAGGGGTGTAAATCTTGTAGCATTCTGTAAAGAGAAGATGCTGGATCTCCGTATGGTTCGTAAATGGCGTGCAGACTACGATTACCTGTGTCAACTGGTGGACCAAGGAAATGAGGTATTCATAGGCCAAGGAGCTCAAACGACAGTTCACCGCAAGGCTTCTTCGTCAATTTAGGTTACTTCTACCGGTTACGATAGTGCACGTGTTATTTGGCGATTCGTCTAGATGGCAAGAAAGTATCGCCATTTTTAATCACTAAAGGTAAAAAAGATCAGATTCAACGTGTTTCAGGAATTTATGTTATTAAAAGTGAAAAGCCTGGTGCACCCAAGCAGTTATAAGAAAGTGGGTGGATTTTATGCTGCCACCACTGTTGAGGGGTCAGTATAGAGGTTTACTAGTTTGGAATTCAGCCAGTACTCATCGCGCTAAAGACATGAAAAACTTTCTTACTGAGAGGAAGATTGATCGAATAATGATTCCGGCAGGAATGACTGGTTACCTCCAGACACTTGACATTGCAATAAACAAGCCATTCAAGGATCATTTGCGGATGGAAATCAATGAATATATTGAAAACAGAATGGTGAGAAATCATCGAGGTAATTTTGTAAAACCAGGCTTACAAGAAGTTGTGAATTGGGTAAAAAATTCATGGGACAAAATAACTGATAGTGATGTTTCCAATGCACTACGAACAGGCTACTTAGACAAGAAGTATTCATTTAACGATAGCTATATCGCAAGACATGAGAGATTCGGACCAATGATTCAACAGGAAATGGATTTGGAAGAAAATCAGAATATAATTCAGAATTTTATTTATGACGATGTTCCAGAAGAAGATGACATGACTGTAATTGAATAAATTTAAATTTCTGTATTCTGTGTAAAATAAATATTAAATAAAAATATATAAATATACTTTTATTTTTGCCCTCCCCGGAAAATAAGCCCTAGCGCGTATTTTGGACCAAAAAAGAAAGTAAGACAGTGTCTTATTTTCGGAAAAAGACGGTACATCCATGCATACACAAATTTCTGAATCTGGTCCCGATAACAGAAAAGTACCAATGGTTCTTTCAAAAGAACAGTTTAAAAACAGACACTCTTGTATTAGTTAGAGAGGATAAATTCTCTCTATACACTTGGATAGCAGGCTGTATCTATTATACCAATCCTGGAAGCGATTGTAAAATTCGTGTTGTTATCAAAACTCCTAAAGGACTAATAAAGCATGTCTGATGAATGTCTGAAGAAATGAAACTATAATATAATTCACTGTATTAATATTGCATATTCTTCTACTGAAAAATAAATTTTTTGTTAGTTTGTTGAAATGATATGTTGCATTAATTATTCAGAACTGATAAGTACACCATGCACACACACACACTCAAAAAAAGGGGGGGGACAGTTCTATATCTCCTGTATAACTAAGCCGCTTAACGAAATTTAACCTGCGTTTTTCATATCTCGAAGGTGCAACTTAGGATATATATTAGATTTATACACTGATGAGCCAAAACATTATGACTATCTCCACATTTTTCAACAAACTCATCTGGATGATCTGAAAGGCACAAGATTAAGTGGGAATCATATTTAACTGCTTCTGGAAAATGTTAGGAATCATTCTTGCACTTATTTATGTGAGTGATGGGGAAGACTACTTAAGCACATTTGATAGAGAGCAGATTGTAATGGCCCAAAGACACGGACTGAGTATCTCTGAAACTGTATGACTGGTAGATTGTTCACAATCAGCCATTTTTCATATTTATATAAAGTGGATAAATGAAGGTGAAATCAGAAGTAGACACCAAAGTGTTGGACGTCCAGCATCATCAAAGAAATAACACGTCAGAGACTCTGCTGCTTGATACAGCAAAATTGACACCAGATAGTGGCTCAGCTGACAGCCCAATACAGTGCAGATCCGAGTGCAAGTGCTTTGGAACACACAACTGAGCAGATACTATTGGGCATGAAACTGTGCAGCAGATGTCCCACTTGTGTGCCTCTGTTGACCAAGCATCATTGTCCACTACATCTACAGTGGGCCCAGGAACATCGAGACTGGACTGCGGACAAGTGGAAGACAGTTGCCTGGTCAGATGAATTACAAGTTCACCATATCGATGGGCATGTCAGGATACACTGTCTTTTAGGCGAACAGTTGCACACACGCCCTGTACTGCAGGTCATACACAGATTGGTGGCAGTGGTATTATGCTTTGGGAGATGCTCTCATAGGTGGCTCTGCTACCTTTAGTTGTGGTAGAACAGTCCATGAAAGCTGCAGATTATCTGAACATAACTGTGGATCAGTAGCGTCCTTATGTTGCATATGTCTTCCCAACTGGAAATAGAATCTTTCAGCAGGACGATGCCCCAACAAGGCTCATGTGTTAGAGTGGTTAAGGAACATAAGGATGAATTTAAATTAATGTCTTGGCCATCTGATTCACTGGATTTTACCCTGATAGAGGACATTTGGGATGTCATGGAACGGACATCTCGACTTTGCGTGCCTGCCGCTTAAACATTTGGTACAACCTGACTCCAGTCATCCACCAAGAACTTCTGGCATCTATGCCAAGGTGAGTTGCAGTAGTTTTGCAGGCCAAAGGTCATGCAAAGCATTACTGAGTAGGTGGTCATAATGTTTTAACTCTTTAATGTGTATAACATTAACATAGATATTTTGACAAAAAATCAGACTTTTTCTGAAATCACATAGATATTTTTTTTTCATATTTCAATTCTACGACTCAAATTATGTCAAATTTTGTAAAAATCGCACACACAGTTTTTAAAAAATTATCTATCAAAATTTTAGCTCAATTGAATTTAGTATATATTTATTAATCTCTCTTTTTTTTTAATTAAACTTTCTTGATTCCTTCTTTCACAATTAGAAATTTAGGTTCAATCCAAATAAAATTTGCAGCTATTCTCTGATTTGTTTTTTAAATTTGTATTATTAGTAATTTTTATAAATTTTTTGAAAACATTTTTGAATTATAACCTATAAAATTTTTACTATCATCTTAAAGCAGATGTATTTTTATGCATATCTGCAAAATATTACAGCTTTTTGTTCAAAATTTCCTAAAATATATGAGAATTCACATATTGGTGCATTTTGAAATTTGGCATCTTTGTTTTTAGCAATAACGCCAAATGTGGTTTATGGATCTAAAAATAACAACTATGATTAAAAAATATTTTTAGAAAATCATTTGAAAGAATGACTTTTATTTTGCTTGTGCACAGCTGGGTACTATAAATTAAGAATTTAGCCAAGTGAAATATTCTTGGCACAAACTGAAAAAAGTTTAGCAAGATAATTTTTTTTAATTTCTCAGTAAATTTCTTGGCAGTTTCATAAAATTCAATATTTAGACATAATCTGAGTCACAGGACTGAAATATGAAAAAAAAAATTATATGCCATTTCAGAAAAAGTTCGAGTTTGTGCCAAAATATGTATGTTAGAACAGTGTTATATACCCGAAGTCGCATTTCGAGACATGAAAACTGCAACCAGAAGAACGGGAGATATAAAATTGTCCCCCACTTTTTTTTCCCCATGTCTATCTAACTCTGAATGTCTTAAATAATATATATTAGTTTTGAAATTAATATTTCAATGTCGGATGGGATACTGACACCTGACTGTCTTTCAAGTGAACTCTTTCCTCTGTCACCATCGTTGCCTGGCAAAGAATCCTGTACATGCACAAATATAGTTTTTCCTTGTTCTTAGTAGTTTGATTATATTTGCTGTTCACTTTGCTTTGATTTGTTGTTAATTGAATGGTTAGATTATGAATAAATAAAAAATTAATTTCAAAAACAATTTTCTTTACATCAGACTAACACTCCAAAACAGGGCTATCATCTGCTTTACTATTTTAAATAATTCATACTTACATATTTTTTATCTTACGTATTCTCTCCCTTCAAAGAGAAAATGGCTTAGCGACAGAGAAGCCTTTTTAGAGGAAAAGTATTAAAGCAGTAGAAAATAAAACGCAATATTATTTTAGAAAATACCAAGCATAAAATTTTGAGCAACATAATTATTTAAATAATTGCAAAACATAAAGTTTGATAATATTTTAGAGTCCTACTAAATTTTCAGTTCAAAAGTCTTTGTGTTTTAGAATTCACATAATCATATTTGTTTGCAAAAAAGCTTTTCAAAATTTTTCATACAGTAAATATAGCAAATATAAAAATTTTATACACCCATTACTTATTTTGAATAATTGGAAGCATTTAAAAAATTTTATAACACACAAATTTCCATATTTAAAACATACTTTTTTACATCATAAATACAGCAGTAATATTGCTGAAACTATAGTTTTATGCTATTATCTTTCAATACCAGTTCCTTATTTTACTAAACTGGAAGGTCGCTATACTACAAAATAAAAATTTTCATCAATACAGCATAATCGCTTGAACTAACTGATATGTTCTGTACCTGTGTCTAAGGGATGTACCAGTGCCTTTGAGAACTGCAGTAATGCATTCCATAATTTAAAAAATAATTAATAATAATAACGCTTCACCAATTTTGGTGAGAAACTGCCAAAAGTAAGCAAACTTCATGATCAGTTGGTGACATTTTGGTCTGGTCCCTATATAACTGCAATAGGTAATGTAATTGAATAACTGTTATAGATCCCTATATATAACTTTATGTGTTTTTCAGTCATTTTGAAAAATAGAAGATATTAGAGATTTCTTGGCAGCTGAGGAAAAACTATATAAGCTTGGAGAGAGCATTAGTTCTCAGTTTTTAGTTATCAGCTGATTTGGAGAATTGAGAAATCTCCATGCAAGCTTTGTTTTTCAGATGCAGTCTGAGTTGTGTTTAACATTCTTAGTAGTTTGGTTTTGGTTTGGTTTATGTGATTATGGCAAAGCGTCGAAAGCTATCTGCTTAAGGAAAGGAATGCCTTCATGGAAGACTTTTTAGGAGAAACTGGCTCATATACACATGGGGAAAACCACGAAAATGACTATGCAGCCCGCCCGTTAGTGGAATTCAAACCTCGGATTGAACTACCAGTGCTCAGCAACTTCACCGCTTGGGTGGGCTTCTTAGTAGTTTGAAGTGTAACTACTGATTGTGCTCTGTGATACTAAGAAGAGCTGTACTGAACTGTTTTGTTTCTGGACCAGTACTCCCTCAATATACTCTATATCTGACATACAATTATCCATAAATTTTAACATTTATTTACCATAATTTCATATTACTTATCTGTATTAATTTCACTTTTTAATTGTATTATTTATAATGAATTTTATTACAGGGCTCATACACATTTCTACACACATAAATTAAGTACTTTTAAGGACCATTAATGAAAAAAATTAAGGACCTATGAGCAAATAGGAACTGAATAAATTCAGTTTAAAATATTATCTATGTCTGAACTTCACCTTTTGTAATACCATAATAAAAATAAAATAGATCTGTAAGTAGGATGCATAATTATTAAACATAACTTAATTAACATAATTATTAATAAGTTTGAGAATAAAATAAACTGTATGAAATTTATCAAGTAGTGTTAAATATTTTACACTTGTAATAGTTGGACATATAATAAAAGAAGATAAGTAACTTTATATTTACATTTTACTAACAGTTAGCTTTATGTTGATTGTTTTTATGTCTCATTTTGTCACATACTTGCTCACTCTAGAGGTTTAGTAAATAGCAGGTATATTTTATGTCAAGCGGTATAGGTTAAAGTAAATGATTCATAACAAAAGATTGTCTTTTGTCACTGCTGCTGCTTGTCTAGAGAGAGACTTGCTGATCAGAACAAACCTGAAAGTCCTGATATAGGTGGCAAGTTTTGAAAGTTAGTTGGGCTCTGTCTGACGCAGTTAGTGCCGTAGCTTCATGTATTAAGGGTAAGCAGCTAGTCATAAATAATTAAATTAGGTAGTTAGATAACCTTAGTAATTATGGATTTACATGGCCACTACTAAATTTGATTTACTTTTTAATAATATTTGTTAAAAAAGTCTTACTAAAATGACAATCTAATAAAATTTCACAGTTTAAAATATATGTAATTTATGACATTGATTCTTAAACAATATTAGGATAATTACACATTAAAAGCTAGTAATAACACTCAACAAAACAGTTGTCGAACAACACTCAACAAAACAGTTGTAGCAATAACACTCAACAAAATATTTATGAGTCTTTTTAATTTGAAGCCTTCCTAGACATTTTGGCTAATTTATATCGATTTCCTTCTCTTTAAACATCTTTTCTAACAATTAGAAATTTGTCTCAATACGTTAACCAATGTTCTCATTAGTTTCTGCGTGCTTTACCTTTTAACTTGTCAACCTCTCCACAATGTATCCATGACGGTTTACTTAATCTGGTAAACGTAAAATAATCCTAACCCCCCCCCCTCAACGGACTTGAAGCAAAATGTCAAAGTAACAAAATCGCTATGTCTGAAAGTAACTAAGTCAGATAAAGGTTTGGGTTATTTAAAAATAACTTAGAACATAAAGGCATGTTTTTATTCTAAGACAATCATTTACAGCTCGTGGTGATGTACTTAAACAAGAAGAGTCAAATTCAAACTAAAAATGTGGACTAGTGGTCAAAGACTATACAATTTAATTTTAATTTAAGCTGGCTCAATAACTCTATCATCATAACAAATTCAAATGTAGGCAGCGATAATGCAAAGACAAATAATTACAAATTATCAGAGCTAGTAAGAACTAATGTAACGAGTAAACGGAGGTCAGAAACACATCCTATCTTACACACACTCCAAAAACCTAAGCTTAAAAATTGTCTAAGTGAGTTGCATTCTGGTGAGAAGACAGAAATGGGAATTTATAGTAAAGGCTGAAATTATAAACGACTGGGTATTTACATATTAATAACTGTACATATCTTTGAAGAATAATTTTCTTTTTCTTTATGCATTCAGTTTCTTTCTTCAACATGTTTCCTTTTTCTTTTAGAATTTTTGGATTTAATTAAAGATTTCTGTTATTCTAAGAAAACTACATGCATTTGGAATGTACAAAAAAAGCTGCTAATTTTATTTCTTTAGTAATATGAACATTCAGAAAAATTATTAAATAATATCTGCCAGCTCTTGGCAGATTTACACTGAGCTACAAAATCTAGACATGGCAAAATTTAGAGCAGGTACTGGAAGCAGAATTTAGGATCCACAGAGATTGCATCAGGTGGGAAACTACCTAGCGGTAGTCCTGTGTATGATGCTTTAAGACATATTAAATGAATCTTTTAAATCCTTAGTTTTCAATTTCTTTATTAATAAAAAATTCCTTTCTATAATGCCTGTACATGTGATAAGATTAGTGATTAAATAAAGGGAAGATAAACAAACTAAGAAACCGATTCTAGTATCAGAAGTAAAATATTCAAATATTATGCTTTCATTGTTCTAACAGATGTTCTCCAAAAAGTAAGAAATGCATCGCAAACTTCCTGTAAAATACATACATTACGTGTTAATGCCATGGAGGCATTTTTCATTTTGTCACATTTTTCTGGAATCTTCTAGAATCGTGGGTCTATTAATTTTGCCTTCCAATCCTAAACTTTCCAAGCTGCAATGTCTAAAATCCTAAAGAAAAATTACTCCTACCAATTCTGTAACAGCTAAAAACCAGAAATATTTTGGAAAAAAATCAGGGGAAAAAGCATAAAATTAATTTTATGGAGAAAACTAATGCATAGTCTAAGAATTCTGAATATTCTGACACAATTACATATGAAAGACTCTTACCATGAAAAAATTACAAAGACATTTTTTATTAATTACACAACCTATTTTGCTTTTGCTAAGAACTGTTCTGTAAAATGTGCTTTAAGCATTACACCTTGTTTATTTTTTAGATTCAAAATATTGCTAAGTGGCTAAAATGGAATTTTATAATATGACAGCGAAAAGTGAAAAATGTTTTATTTTAATGCTATTTTTAAAGAATAATTTCAATATATTACCATTATTTTAATGAAGTTTATCAATGTTACAATGTTTAAAAAAAAAATTGCCAAAAGATTCCCAAATCTCGGAATTAAAAATTTTCTTTAGAAACTGATCTTAAAATCGCCAAAATGTTGATAAGTCACCAAATTTTTAACCGTTTAATAGAAGAAATCATGTTCCAAAAAGAAAAAAGTTCTTTAAGAGCTCTTCATTAGAAAAAATGAAATAATTTCGAAATACTTATGTTTCACTTCTTGCTCAGAAATTCAAGTATCCCATCACTTATATTAGAAATAGGAACAAATTATAACCCATGAGCCCGTTCACTCATTCAAAAGATAACCATATTTGTCAGTTAATCGCCAAAAATATTCCTCCAAAATGCTAATTCACACTCAAAACGGCAGTCATAAAAAGAGACAAAAAATTTCAGATGATTAAAATGGAGGACCTTCTGCCGATTTTGGCTGAAATTAAGGACTTCTAAGGACCAAAAATTGATTCCATAAAAACCTAAGGACTTTTAAGGACTCGTAAGGACTGTACGAACCCTGTATTATTATTATTCAATTTCCAAAATCATTAATATTTTTATATTCATTACAATAACAAAATATTTAATATTTTCAACATTATACTAAAAACACAATTTTATATATACAAATCCAGACATCCAGTATCTGGAATTATCTAAAATCTAGATCTCTAGACCACCAGCAAGATCTTTTTTTTTTAGAAACTTTTTTATGCTCAATGCTTCATGCATGTGCATTTGAATTTTTTTATAATAAAACATATGGAGGGTCCCAATTCTTAATTTGTCACTAAATAAAACACCTCCATGCTGAAGAAACATAATTATTTATTAGCATAGATCTAATAATAATTTGCTTTAATAACCTTTTGTCTTGGCATACATCTCAAATCGAATCATTTTACATAGAAACATTGCTGGTTTTAACCTACTGAATAACTTATATCGCTGACACCAACCTGACAAATCATTTTTGTATTATATTTTGCTTTCATTACCACATGACTATCAACATATGGCACCTTGAGAAATAACCCACACAGGGATGTCTAAAACATTTTTTTTTTTTTAAATGTTAGTAACTGAATACAAAACAGCATGGTAACCTTTTACGCTGGCATTACGATAGACAATGATCGCAGACTTCAGCTAACTCTGCTGTGAAGTAATGGGTGAGTTTACATGGAGAAATGTAAATTTCTTTCTATATGCACAAAATAGATTTTGTTAATGACATTCATAGTTCAAAATATTAAATTTAGAACTGTTTGAATTAATAACTGATTTGTTATCCAGATAAGCCTTACGTATATGAGGAAATTTATTTATTTAAGACTAAGATAAGTCATAGCATATGTGGGAAACAGATATAACAAATAACAAAGCTAATCTAATTCAGGAATAATTTCCTCAGTTCGGGATAGGAGCAAGACAAATTTTAGCAGAACAATACGTCTTTAGTTGCCAATCTCATGGTACATGACCAACAGTGCAGAGCAAATGCTTGCAAAGCTTTATGATGATAGCTGCGAATTTGAAGGTTTTTAGATATTGGAAACAAAAGGGGAAATTTTTCAATTCATAAATTTTGTGAAGAAAAAAAAAAAGCTAATAAATGAAGATGCTATAACAGATTTATTCCATTGTAATGATAATGCTCAAATAATCAGTCAACTAATGAAAGGCAAAATCTGTAGTACGGTTCCAAATCCAACAAATTTCACTACCAATAGTGAAGAAAATGAGAGAGAGGTTGCTGAGAACGCAAAAAATTTC
The DNA here is from genome assembly GCA_000611955.2 of Stegodyphus mimosarum. Taxonomy (NCBI): domain Eukaryota; kingdom Metazoa; phylum Arthropoda; class Arachnida; order Araneae; family Eresidae; genus Stegodyphus; species Stegodyphus mimosarum. The sequence goes on from KK117501.1 coordinate 433,286, forward strand.
AACTGACAATTTAGTGGTAATTTTCAACATGGTAATTACAAGAATCAAACTTCGTACGTGAAAAGAAATTATGTCTATCTATAAAATTAAAGAAAAAGTATTGGCACAAAAAAAAAATTACATTGAAAGAAACACTGAATGCACTGTGTAACTGAGTATTTTTTTGTAAATTTTGATTCTGTTGAGATTATAAATGCTTTATCATTTCAGAAACAACTATTTAAGATTTTTAATTTTATAATTTCTACATGTTTTTTCCTAGACTTTATATTGATCTCAGACTATGTATCTCAGACTTGGTATTGTATACATATATGCATGAACTTTCAGCATGTTGCTTAGCATGATTTTTGTTATATATAGATATGTGTGTGTACATACATATATATATATACACATGTGTATTAAATTACAGTAAGCAATGTGTTTTAAGTTCACTGACACACAAGAATTATACATCAGTTATGTAGGGGGGGCGATTTTTTTTTTTATACAAAGAATTTTTTTTAAAATACCTGAAAAAATTTTGTTTGAAACCTAGTAAATGCACATCCTATCCTCAAATCAAGTTCTTGTCTGGCATCAACAGACAGAGATTCATTTTCATTAGGTTCAATCAAATGATTCATTGCAGCTTTTATATCTTTTTCTGTAATAGCACTAAATTTAGCACGAAATATGACCTGCAAAAAAAATATTTCATGATAAACTTTAAATGTTTATTGATGACATAAATAAAATGTTTATTAATAACAAATGAAAGTTTAACACAGACTCAAAATAATTTCTAAAATAAACTTATTAAGGGAGTTATTTATAATCTATATTTAATATATTTTCTGCAATAGACTTTTATTCTAATTATATTTTTAGGAATTGCTTGAACATAAAACCTTTTCATAACCATTTTAATATTAATTTTTAAACATGCATATCTATATATTATAAATCTTCCAGAAAAATCAAATGTTTAAAATCATGCGAAGATTATCGATATATCACCAATCTATGTTGCAAACCATTCCCAAATGACCAGTCCCCAGCATCTTTTCCACTCCTTAGTATATTAAAAATTGTTAACAGTCTTTAGAAGAAGGTAGAGGAACACACAAAATGCAATAAAAATACAATAACGCAGGGCCAGCTCAAAGTTCTTCTCATGATGCAGGACGATGAATGACCATGGGTAGTGTCAATAGCCATCGGAAATAATTTGCAATATATATTAACAATTTATCTATAATCTTGGGATATTTAACGATAAGAGTTGTGTTAATAGAAAATTATTTAGTCAATTTCGAAAAACAGCATGGTACAATTAGCAAGTTACAATTCCAGAAGAATGTTTTTTTTTTTTTTTTTTTCCAAAAAGAAAAACTAAATTATATTTAAGAAATATGAAGTGATGTTCTGAGTAATATAATCATTAACATAGTACATCAAAATATTTAACACACAATTTAAATTCAATATCTATATGCAATATATGGTATAAATTTGAATTAATTAAAAATAGTAAACATAGCACTTTCTTTCTCAAGATATTGTGAATCCTGTAACGAGAATAAGACAGCAACTTTAAATATCTTGTAAAAATCAAAATGTAAAATGAAAAGGTTTTAGTAAGCAATTTGCAACTTTTTATTTATTTAAAACTTTGTATAATAACAAAAATCTTATATGATTTTTCAATAATCTCACCAATTTTTAGAAAATTATGTACATTTTAAAGAAGAATAAAAATGACAATAAAACAAGAAAACTTAAGATATACTATTCTATCTGATATAAATTACAAGAAAAATTTAAATAGATATTGTTAACAAATAAATAACCTTTAAACGAAAAATACATATTATAAAACAATAAAAAACATTCAGTGTTTTAAAAAATTCATTTAAATGCCCAGAATTGTATTCTAAGAAAATTACTTTTTAGAATAATAATTTTCCCATAAACTATTATTTTACTTTTAAAGCTTATAAAGATTTAATAGTAATATAAAGGTTTTAATACATATTATAACGAAAAATACATATTATAAAACGAATGAACGAAAAATACATATTATAAAACAATAAAAAACATTCAGTGTTTTAAAAAATTCATTTAAATGCCCAGAATTGTATTCTAAGAAAATTACTTTTTAGAATAATAATTTTCCCATAAACTATTATTTTACTTTTAAAGCTTATAAAGATTTAATAGTAATATAAAGGTTTTGCATTAAGCCATTTGATCAGCAGTCTTTAAACTCTGTTTCATGGAATCCTGGGATTCCATGAAACTTTACTACGAGTTCAACAAGTTAAAATTTAAATCTGAAAGAAATGTTGTAAGCATAACAAAGCAATACATTTAAAATAATTAATTACCATATATTTACCTGCGTGTAAGTCGAGCCCCCCCCCCCTACACTTCTAAGAAAAATTTTCAGGAAAACAAACTTGTCGCATAAGGCAGCACTGCTACCACTGATAAAATAACATGCAGATGTTCTCCATAAAATTTCACTCACGATTTAACAAATTTTTGTTTATTTAAATTTTAGTACAGGATAAAATTTAAAGCTATATACAAAATTTTCAAAAACTTTTGTGTGAATCCTTCAAATTTGGATTCCGAATCAGAATCGTGAAACAAATCCTGAAATTATTTTTCAGTCATAAATTTCATGACTCGATTCATCACAGTTAGTGCCATTATCGTCACCTGAATAGATTGCATCATCTTCTGTGCATTCTAAGTTATTGCAAATGCAACACTTTTTGAATGATTTGATAATTATCTCAGCTGGAATCATGTCCCAAGCAACTTTCACCCACTGTGCAATTAAAGTTATTCTGACTTTCTAATACTGCCCATCTTGGTTTTAGTATGCAAATCGGATTGTATCCATTCCACTCAATACTTCTACATATTCACCTCGAACGGCTTATTTATGCTGACATCCAGTGGTTATAAAATGGATGTCAGCTTCCTGGGATCACAGAAAGTGGTTTTTTTTAACTTTCTGCAGCTTTTTACCCTTCCAAACAATATAAGCAATACACATCCCAAATCAAAAGGGAAGGTTTCTCTAAAAGCGCACATGGTATTTTGTGTCATACATTTTGAAACCAGTCAGTCGTTAGGGTATTGTCCATTCAACAATTTTTCTCGGCACGAACAAATAAACCTGACAGATGTGCTGTCTTTTTCGGTAACATTTTTCACTTGAAAATAATCATGGAAGGCAACTTATTGCCATTTGCTAAACAGGTAAGAACTAGTGTGAAATGAGTTTTCTTATGACCAGTCATTTTTTCATGAGTTGTTCTTTTACTCTTTTTATCAACAATGAAATTTTCAGGGAGATAAAATATCATGGGGTTTTTATCCGTGCTTCCTATTTGGGACATATACTTTTAGAAGTTTATTAGTTTCTCTTCAAGGTGACTTGTTAATTTCTGTAAACATTTTGGTATGATGGAGTAAACATAGTCCATAATGGTTCATGAATCTCGTGCACTAACGTTGTGATGCATGAAAAGAGTTATTTGCAAGAGCAAGTTTTTCATCTTTTGTGAGTTTCATGGCTAGCAAACGTATCGCAGTTCGGATTACAACATAATCTTGCCATCTGTTGTTTAGAATTAAGTCACTTACTTTTTCCACTTCTGGGAAAGATGCCGATCCATGATGCAGGACCTTTTTAGATTTACAGGTATTCTATGAAACAGACATGTTTTTCCTCCAGTGACAGATCATCTTCTTATTCCTGCCAAACTTACATGATGCAAAATACATGATGTTCATATGTTCTGCAAATGACATTACTTTCAGCTTCAATTTTGCAGTGTAAGACATTCTCTTTTGTTTTACACAACTCACTGCAGGAAGTGTGTGGCTCTGAAATGAGCCATTTTTTGTAGATTTTGATAAACCAGACAATATGAAATTTGAAGTAAAAAAGTGCGTGTACAATCAAGATAAATAAGATGTAATCAATGTAATCGGTATGGTTACAATTACTGATTTGATATGGTTATATTAACTTATAAGTGCTTCACATACATTGTACAGATTGAATTGATCTGTACACCAGATGATGAAATGATATGGAAAAACTAATAAATAAATACGTTTATGTTTTTTTTCTGTAGAAATATTTAACAATCGGTGGTGGTGTCGCGGATCTTGTTTTAAGTTTTGCATATAAGACAACCCCCTATTTTGAAGTTTGATTTTTTCTTAAAATTTTTTACTTATATACGAGTACATACGGTAAATAACATTTAAAAAAAAATTTCTGCTGTTGTTTAAATAACATTAAAAATACTATTAAATGATTCCACAAAAAGCGTAGGCAACACTGACACATTTTCCTGAAAATATTATCAATTAGGTCACCTATCCTCCTAAAAAAAAACTGCAGTTTTATGGATTTGCTGAGTTAATAAAGGACAGAGATTGTTAACATAGAGTAATGCATACAATAAAACTATCTGCAAGATCTTGAAATTCATGAATCTCTTTTTAACAACTTCAGTCCTAACTTTCTCACCAGCTACCCAAATTAAATTAAACTATTTTAAGTTAAAATAACATGCCGAATAATTAGCATAATTTTCGTAAATTTAAAGAGCTAGTTTTGAAGATTAGAATATAGACATTCAGCTGCAGAAGTTTTGGGTTGTCTAAATATCTCCGGTAAATTAAACTATGTCACAAGCATATGAAAAATCCAGCAAAAAATAGAATTTTTCATTATTAACTATTTATATCTATGAAAAATGATTCTGCTAATATTTGAAATAGGAACTAATTTTTATTTTATTAAGCAATGAAGGTATTTAACATTTATTTCTCTCAATGTTACTTGTGACAAATGAAACAGTATATATTACACACAAAATATTTCTAAATAATTTACTTTTAGCTGTTTCTATTATAGTAAAAGGCTGACTGTCTGGCATTCAATTAACTAGAGAGCTAAAGCAACCAGAATATTTTAGAATTTAAGAAAAAATTTAATAAATGAGTGATTTGTAATGCCATTATAAAGTTTGTAATAAAATTAACATATAGACATAGTCACCAAACAGTATGATTTAAAGCCAATAATGGCATCACAACACAATCATAAAAAGTTCCTTTTGGTTTAATGTACATTTGATTAATTCTCGACAAGCTGGTTTAATTTTTCTAAATATGAATGCAAACTTTACTATGATCTTGCATTTTGAATTCATTTTTGATTGAGCTTGCATTTGATGCGGGATTTTGAGAAAATGATTAATATTTGGGGATAAAATGATTAATATGTAGAATATTTAAGTTACAAGAACTGTGGATTAAAAAAAAGCCATAATATGCAACTTGAAAATATATAAGCAATGGCAGTGCGATGTGAAGAATTTTGTTAAGCGATATAAATGCTATATCCGTAATTCATTTCTCCTTTTATTTAACTAACTAAAGAATGATATGTTCATTTAAACTTCTGCCAGATTGAATGTCGAC
>KK117501.1:438918-476287 GCA_000611955.2 Stegodyphus mimosarum
TTCATAAAAAATCAAATAAATTTTTTTTTAATCTAAATTTTAAATGAAGGCTTTTGATATTTAAGCTGAACAAAGAGCAGAAATTTTCCCCAATAATTTCGCTTTTTGAAAGTGAATTCCACTTTTTATAAGCTCAACTACTTGGAATTTTCACAAATCCTAAATTTGGTTCTGATAGTCAAATTTTACTGTACTTCTTCAGAGAATTTGCCAGGAGGAAAGATGAAGTTAAAAACTTAAAAACCAAACCTTGATATTTAAAATAATAAATTCAGAATGAGCTTTCAGATAAGCTAAATTTTAAGCCTATGCATTATACGAATTTATATCGGTACTTACATATTTTGCAACCAATCATTTCAGCAAATAAAAACTATCACCAAACAGTGTAATTCATAGCTAATAATGTAATCTCGATTTATTCTCAGTAAGCTAGCATGGAAATATTCAACAAGCTTCATGTTTTATCTACAACTGTTTTGCGATTCTTGGAAGGCCTATTAAAATTAATGAATTATGAACTGCAGGATTTGAAAATTTTGAAAGTCATCACCAATATAATTTGTAAACTTCAATACCAGTACATATACTCAAAACATTGAAATTGGTTTTTAAAAAAAGGCATTACAAGAAAACACCAAAGAAAAGAATGGTACTTTAGATTCACACTTAGACATATTTATGTGGCTCCAAGTTAACAAAGATGATGATTTGCTGCTATTTAAATGCTATTTGGGATTTCTGGTCCCTGGAAGGACTGTTACAAGTTTTAATGAATTTTTCGTCCAATAATTTCAAAGTTTGAGCTCATATTTATTTTTTTTATGTGTTGCATTCATAATTATATTTGTTGATTACAAAATGAAAAGAGCAATATATAGAATAATATATATATAATATAATAAACAGATATATAACAATATATAATATAATAGACAGATATCTGTTGCTTCAAATTCCACCAAAATGATTACCATAAATTCTGTGAGATCTCCTCTTGCTTTAGGTCAATAGCAGCCAACATTTAAGGTCAGTGAAATATATTTAAGTACCTTTATTTTTAGCATTATATTTTACTATACAATATTCATTCTTTCAAATAAAAAAAAAACTGATATTTTCTGGTTATCCACTCCCTAGCCTTAAGATACAAAAAATTATTCATGAGGCAAAGCAGTATGTCGCCAGAATAGTTACGTGACCACCCACAATATTGGCAAAAACTATTTATGTGCCAACCCAGGTATGTGCACAGTATGTGTCTGTTTTGACCACTTGGAAAGGCAAAAAAAAAAAAAAAAAAAGCAGTTTGTGTAATTCTTTTTTTTTTTTTTCCAAGAAAAAACTGATCACAGTATAGATAGGAAAAACAGCACAAAAAAAGAAGAATTTCTTGAAAATGATAAGTGTTTTCTTACAGATATTTCTTACCTTTTTTAATTTTATACTTTGACTACTTTTGTATGGAATTTTTAGTGTGACCCCATTTTTAAAAGGATTGTTGCCTTTAGCATACTTGTTTGACAAAAAATTTATATGCAAAGAGTTTGCAAATGCTGATCAAAGTTGGCAACAAGTTTGTGACTTTTTGGTGGGAGAGTGCAGATAATCAGAAATTATCAAGAAGTCTCCAGAATAAGGCAGGGTAATAGATTTGTAAATTATGCACAGAAGAAAATTTGTTTTGTTTAAAACCAATGGAAGTGTTCTACAAACCTGCTCAAACCTGTTTGCAGGAGGCCTCATAACTCCTTTCACGCAATTTATAACTTCAAAACAGATGTTTTCACCCTCTTTATCACAATCAAGCCATAATATTAAATAATCGCAATTGCGTGCCTAAAATATTAAGGATGATTTTAAAATTAAGCAATATTATATAATTATTAATACAGTTAGACTACTTTACATTACTTACTTCAGACTGCAAGAACTTAGGAATTTGTAACTTGGGATTAGCTTCCCTTTTTTCAATTGGAGCTAAAAACAGCTCAGCCTAAATGAATAAAATATACAAATTAACAAAATTAAAACTTCTAAACCACTTTTATAGTTAGTGATAATTATTTATTTTAAAATTAATAATAACGACAACAAATTTTAGACCTGGTCAAGCCCTTGTTTGATAATCATGTAATACGCAAGCTACCACTTTTAGTTAGTTGTTTTTTAGATAGCGGCATTAAAACTGGTTGCTGTTTTAATTACTTCTTTAATTTAAAATGCCTCTGACTTTGAAATAGCATCTTAGTGGTACTATCTAAGAAATAAATAAATAACTAAAAGCAGCAGATTGCATACTAGATTACACCTTTTCTCAACTTCATATTAGGTGAGAAGAGAGGTCTCTGACAAGAATAAAAGCTATTTAAGGACTGCCCCAAAGTCTACCAACTCACACAGTTGTTAGACATCTTTCTCTCACATTTTTAAACAATGGTTAAAATTTTAGACCTGCCTTCTATGGAACAACATGCAGGGAATTATTTTTAAGGTTAGATGAGATCCTGTCAATAAGAAATGCTGTGTTAATAAGCACGGCATGCAGCTTTATTAAAAAACTGATAAACAATGGTGATGTCATATGAAAATGTATGACAAACAGTTAGGGACTTTTTTAAAATAACTTGTACATGTTGATTAACAAAATTAAAAGAAAAGAGCAATCTGATACTTAAGGTTTACGAAAATACAATGCAGTTCCCCAAATCTTATGTATCATACATTTCAATGCATAAGACGAGAATTTTTGGAACATTTGCTAAAGATAAATTATGGGAGTTGACTATTATACAGACCCGCTAATCTCACAAAAAGCAGTGACTTTTCCGTCAGTTGAATGCGAATCACCAAAGTTGAAGCAAAAATTTACTTTTAAATGAAAGTAATTATTCGTTTATAAAAATCAGTTGTTTTATTTTCAAAATTGTTTATATTGCTGATTTGCTGCATTGTCAGCGAAATGAAAAACGAAAATAAGACTAGCAGATACCACAGATCATACACAAGACAAATGATTGGAGAAAAAATATTCTAGCTTCAGATAGGTTTACCAGTGTTAAAACTTTCTCATGTTTTCCTTTACAGCAAATTCACTGGGAAATAGTCTACCTGTTTTAACTGTTTGGCAACATTTTTGCCTTCATGGTGACATGTTTGGATGTTACAGGACTTTTCATTTCAGCTTAGATACAGATTTTGAATTTTGAGTAAATTTTTTAAGAAAAAATACCCTGTTGGCTTATATTTGAAAACATATAGCAATTTTAAATGTAGCCATATGATAACAAATAAAATGACTTTTTATAACATTAGAATGGAAATTTCTTCTTCATTTGCTTTCTCTACCATGAATTGCATTTTTATACTTGGAAATTTTAAAGTTTCTTTTATGTTTTGATCTTATAATTTTGCAAACTACTTACTTCAGCTTGTAGTGGTTGATCTGTTAAAGACACGGGTTACTTTGATTGATTTTCTGAGATTATTTTATTACACTTTAACTTGTGTCTTTGCTGATTTAGAAACAGACCGCTTTATTTGCTTATAGCAGCAATCTCCTGATGATGATGCAGTCAAAGATGTAAGTTTTTTTTTTTTCATTTTTGGTTTTAGGTTTGTTTTGCCTCTTTTCATACAGTTTGCCACTGTGTTTCTGGTTTTTGTATATGGTTTATTCTGAATTGAATATAGGATGGATTTTAAACGTATTATTTACTTTAATTTGCTTTACATATATATTGTTTCATAAGAAACTAATTAGTAAAGTTATATACACACACATACTTAAAAGATGAGACTGTTTTACTTACACAAGTACTTAAAGAAAATAACATAACCATTTATTAATTATTTTCTTAAAAGAGCTGGTGTTGATAATAAAATTTAATCATTAAACTAATAGGTTATGCTAAGCTTATCCAAAAACATAAAGGACGGTAAGAAATGATGTCCTTTTAGATTTGTACATTTTATAATTAAACTAAAAAAATTCTGTATATATTCTGGCCTCCTTCCTTTTTAGATATATCTTTTTTTTTCCCCTTTTGAACTGACTTTTAGCCAGAGTTAATTAAAAAATTATCATTTTTACTTTGCATTTCTTCATTTTTTTACTGTTTTTAACAAGCAGTTTTTACTATGATATTTTATTCTGCTGAATCCTGCTACACTATAAGAAAATGCATGCAAACTGCAACTCCCATCCTGTCTGAATTTCATACCAATATAGAAGCATCTAGTAACATAAGAGTAAAATGAGCTCTCCCAAACTTTAATAATGACAACCTTCAACAGCTTCAATCATATTACTGTAAGCGTACCATCTTGAAAACAGCTTTGGTTAGGATAAAATTTAAGTCAAATTTACAATTACTTTTGGCTTTTTAATATATAACCCCGCCCCCTGTTTATTTGATGCTCATCTATATATTTACTTATTTCATTTGCTTCTTGATTTTTATTTCATTTTTTCATATATTTTTTAAGTATTGTTCTGTATGAATATTGTAATTATTATTTATTTTTAAAATTAATTGTAATTAACTGATTATCACCACATTGGGGAATTATTTCACACTTCTGAACTTCTTTAAGATTTAAATTTGGATTTTATAAATTAAACAGAAAATTTTAAATTGGAATGGGGATTTTGTTCAGAAATGTGAAATGACAAAACACAATCCTCATAAATTGGTAGTTGTATAGAAAGAGTTTCCAATTCCCCTTCAAAAGTCATATCTTTCTATGGAGTTAACAATGATTCTCTTGTTTTAACTACTTAAATTTACTTTTTATTAATTAAACATTTTAATTACCAATTTCAGTATGATTAATTTACACACATAAATTTCACTTCACTTTTACTTGGAGATAAGTTTTCATTTATATATTCTCAATTAAAAATTTAGCCTTTACAGCAATTGCACAGGATTTTACTTTTAAGTCCTCTTAAAATAGCTTTTGAAATTCATAAATTAAAACTTTTTTCCTAGCATATGTACATACGTACATACAAAGATACTACAAAATTATACAGCAATATGCTAAGGTTTAATTCTAATATAAAGCTGATTTCGTGTGTGTATGTAATCATACATAAGAGCAACGTAGAAACTGGAATAAAATCTCTTTAATTAAATTTTCTGTGTAAATTTTTTTAATAAATAAATTTATTTAAATACAGACATTGAATGAAGATACGGTCATAAATAATTTAGACACATGGGTATAATTTAGCGCATCTTGGCGAAAATGTCTTTTGGCGCCAAAACTTTTAAATGTCATTTTCCATTACTATTTGTTCATTATTATGATCTACTTCTATCAAAATTGCATCCCTCATTCCGATAAAAAAAAATAATTCAATCTGTTTCCACTGGAACTGCAAAACTGACTCAAACTTAACTTTTAAACAAAGTACTATTACACATATTTGGCGACAAATCGTCACTTTCAGTGGTTAAACCAAATTCGATTTGGTCAACATAGTCCGATATTTTAGCAGCCGAATTCCCGCAGATTCTTAAGGTAGCATAGAGCTTTATCATAGCTTTTAATATATGTTAAAAAGTCACAGTAATTAAATATACAACTATATATTAAAAAATAATACTATTAATAAAAATATTATTGAAAAATATTCTTAACGTTCATTGCAAATGTTATTATGAGCTTTCGATGTGAAAATTAGGACAAATGTTGAAAATGTTTTCGACTTCTAAATTTGCTGCTTTGTACAACTATACATTGTATTCAGCTGATAAGTATCCACTGAATTTTTATTTGATGTTTCGTTTAACTTACTGGGTCAACTCGATTCCAATTATTATACTTTGGAATGAAATCTGTACTCATCACATGACCACATACAGAAGTCATTTTAAATTTAACAGTCTGAGCGTTAAATGTTCCATCATATTCGTAAACAGCGCAAGCTGAACTCAGTCCTTTGCGCTGTTTCACATGTCCATTAGATAAAATCTGTGCCAAAGATTGAGCTAAGGACGGTTTTTCTGCAACCATTAATACTTGCTTCATTTTTATAAATAACCATATAAAATACCACAAACACTTACAACCAATTAAACGCAAAAATGCTGGCAAAATATTAAATGCTACATAAATACAGAATCAACAAACACAAAACACACGCCGGTACTAAATTCGGAAAGCTATGTTTAGTTGTATGGAAACTTCATTCCCTTCGAAATGCTATCACAAATTCGAAATACATTAACCAGCGATCAAAAAATCATTACCAGCTTTCACTATTTTACCGTCTTAATGATCGGGAAACTTTATACTCAGGAATTAATCAAAGTAAAGCAGCATAAACGTTTGCAGCAATGACTTTGAATTTCCTCTACAGAATGTTTGCATAAATTCTTCCAACAAATTCACTTGAGCACACACAATTTTGATGTTTGAAAGAAACTTGCGTTTAATTATTGGCAACTGATAAATTCATTAGGCACAATGAAGAGTAGTTCTACATCCTTATGGTTTGAAGGCTCATTGAGCCATGAAAAAAATCTTTCTTAGCATGTCTATTTTAGTTTTTGGTAAGTTCCAATGCTAAAATTTCTATATTCTCAATATTACTTAACGATAGAAACTGGATGGATTAATCTTGAGCTAGGTATATAAGTACTGTCACCAATAGTATCGTTAACAGTTGCTCAAACCAACTACATACTCCTAGCTGAAAACTTATTGCCCAAGAATATAAAATAGTTATTTTTCAAAATATAATTTAATATTGGATATTAAATCTTCAGCCCTTCAGATATTAAACCTGCATGTTTTGAAAGTGCACAATCCCTGTGGAATGCTCTCATAAATTTAGCTAAAATTTAGATTCTTGATAATTATCAATGGAAAACATGTTATTGTTACAGACGGCCGCAGACTTGCAGTTAATACATTCATTAGCAATGGCCAACAATCATCAGTCATCTAGCAGTTTCATCACCAAAACGTTGCCCAAGGTGCCCACATAAAGTCTCTAAACACTGGTAGTTCGAATCCCGGCTAATGGGTTCGCTGCATGGGTGTTTTCATGGTTTCATGTAACGTGGATACGAGCCAGTTCCCCTTAAAGGCCCACCAAGGGGCATTGATCCCTTTAGCAGAGCCATTGTGTGCCTCGCCGTAATCAGTTAATCGATTAAGGTGCATCACAGACGACGACCAAATTACACTTGTGAAAAAGGGAACTTCAGCCCACATTTTTATGAGGAACAGATCTAAAGTTCTCTTTCCAAACATCATAAGAGAAATTTCGACTAATCAGTATTTTAAATGCTTCCATGCCATACAGACATTTTACACTTGCAAATATCCAAGTCTTCTCCGGTATTCAAACCAGGGGCCCAACCACACGGCAGCCAGTACATAACATTTATTTCTCATGTGTTTGCACCAAAAAAGACATTTCAGTGTCTTTTCTGGAAATGTAGTTTACAGAGAGACCGACCACGGAGTATGAACGAAGAGATGAAACTCGATTCCACTTTTCCCGAAAATAATTCTCTTTGTGTCTTTATTTACAGAGGGCACAGAAAAATCTGATTCATCTTATCAGATACGTTTACATAGGTAACAATAATGGAATATTAATTTAAGATCAATTTTCATCTTAAATAAGACTTTCAACAGAACCATTTTCATCCCTAGATGCAATAGTGACTATAAGCTTTAAGGAGTAAAAATAAAAGCTTAGACATTGTTAGCTATTTGGGCTAATAACGAATCTAAACCTATTTAGAACTTCAAAGGTATAATAAAATGAAATATTAATAATTAAACAAAACAGAAGCTGAGTTAAAATACCACGCAGAATAGCAATTATTGGAACTTCTAAGGCAACAAGAAGCTGTATTAGGCTAATTCTTTTTGCCTTAGCACTTTCAATAAAATAGAACCTATTAATCTAGAAGTCAAACAACGAAAATCACTGTTATATTTGAAAATTTTTACAGGACTAGTTTTCATGGTTTTACGGAACCATCAACCTCAGCTGTCAAAGCGCAAATGAACGAGATAAGATATAATGATTAGATAAGATAAGATAAGAATTGCTGGTCAGGAGTTAAGCTATTGTCGCCATCTATTAATGAAAGGAGAACTAAAGCATAATTTCCTTAAAGGTTGAAGGCAAAGATGGATTGGAATTAGGATCGTTAACTAGAACTGAAAGATTTTTTTGAATGTGAAACGGGTCTAGAAAATGCAATTCACCAATGGAAGATGTTTTCTGAATAAATTTGGCTTCATTAAAATTAAAGGTGTGATTTTCGGACCAACAATGTTGGGCAACAGAGGACTTCTGTGTTTCCTTTTTTCTAACATAAGTTTCATGTTCCTTAACGCGAAATTTTAAGGCCCTCTTAGTTTGACCAATGTAAGTTAAACCACACTGGCAAGGAATCCTAGTGTGGCAAGGAATCCCAGGATTTCATATCCGGAAAGGGGTCTTTGAGTATGGAACTCTTAATTTTATTGAAAGGAGAATAAACGAACCAAAAGTTAAATTTATGTAAAATACGTGCAATTTTATATCTAAATGATGGAAAGAAAGGAATGACAACAGAATTCTTATAATCTCCTAAAACAGGAGTGTGCGTTTTGGTGTGTTGAGATGAGAATTTTTTAACTGCTTGATTAATAATGTTGGGTGGAAAGCCACTGCTTTTAAATAAATTAGTTCTTGATCAAGAGCCAATTTGGAGGAGCAAACTTGAAATGGAATCTTATCTCGTTCATTTGTGCTTTGACAGTTGAGGCGGATGGTTCCTGTGTGTTACCTTTATTTATTAAATATCATATTCTTCGCACTTAGACCATAAAATTCAATTCAACAGAAATATCGCAAAATAATTTTAAAATGAGCATATCTTTAGAATTTTCCATACACAGTCTCACGCGCTGGAGATAAAAAAATTTTTTTTCGTACAATGTTGCCATTACAACAGAAGAGAAACACGCCAATGTGACAATCAAATTCGCTGAAACAACCTTGTAGTTTTAGTAAACTTTGAGTGTTTTTAGTAAATGCACGCCAAATACAAGGTTGTTTCAGCGAATTTGAATGTTGCTCGCTTTGAAATCGTAATAATAAAATAATGGAATAATAAAATTAATTCCAAATTTCAAATTAGGCCCTCCAGATGCCAAACAATTTTGCAGGCCATCTAACTAAGAAAACTGAGCATTGATATGATGAACTGAGAAAAGGCTGGGGGAAAAAAACAGAAAAAAATCTGAAGGCCTTCAGATTTTATATTACGTCAAAGGGTGAGTTTTTTCATTTATACGCACATACACGATTCGAGAGCCGTTTCGTGAGTATTTGTGCTAACGTCTCTTTTGGCAATAAATATTTTAAAACAGCGGAACTTTAGAAATTTCCGATAGAGAGTCTCTTGCTTTGGAGATACAATTGTTTTATTCCTCACAAACATTGTTATTGCTCGCTTTGAAATTGTTGAGTTTTTAAATCAAAAATTCGGTAAAATTTTACAAAATAAGAAATAAGTAATAAAACAAATTCCAAATTAGAGCTTCCAAATGCCCATATTCGTTGGAGGATTAGGTTATTCAAAATTTGATGGCTCTGGATACCGTTGTTTTAATCCCAATGCGAGAAACACACTTACATTTATGCAAATTCTACATTACTTAAGTTTTTTTAAATATAACACAGGCGATAATATTCGGTGGCAACAATTTGAAAAGGGAAGCGAACACTTAAAGTTCTTAAAGCAAAATCCCAGAACGAAATTAATTGCTCTTGCGGGCTAACGGTCTTTGGGCTAAAAATGCTGGACTATTTTCTGAAACTATCAGTCTCAAATTTGGAATTTTACTAATTTGGATTAATAAATTAAAGAATTCTATGATTTTATTTAGGATAGGTTATTCACATGAGCAACATTTTTTTTGAGTTATTGTTTAAATACATTTGAATTAATATTTTGAATTTCTGAATTATTTAAGAATAAGATTATTGTTTAAAAATTTAAATTCTAAGAGTAGTTTAATTTCGAGCATGAAGTGATTATGGAAAATGAAGGAAATAATTTGAATATGTGTATAGAGAATGTCATAAAAACTGTATTTTGAATATTAATATAGCAAATATTAAATAGTTTGATGTTGAATAGTGTTGCATTGAATAAAAATATTAGTAATTTAAGAAACTGAATAATATGAGTAAGATACAGTATAGAAATGAAAAGTCAAATGTAAAATTTTTTAAGAAAATTATGGGAAGTGAATAGTGTTTTTGAACATAATATGAAAAATAGGTGAAGTAATTTTGAATAATTCTTCAATGGCTCGACAGCCCTCGGTGAGACTGGGCATCTCTACTTTTGGCAACAATTTTCCACTTTTTAAACCTTTAAATTATTAAGATCTTTTTCACACAATCAATCCATCTTAGCGGGGGTCTGCCCTGAGGTCTATTTTACATGGACATTGCTAGAAAGATTTTCTTTCAGGAACGAGCTTTCATTGTAGCCAGCCATACGCCATTCAATAGCCATACACCTATTGTACGATCACTGGTGCATCTACTATTTGAGCGAACAATATTGACTAAAAAACACCGGTACCGTCAGCCCCCTCCAACTTAAGCCATTCTTGATGATGTTGATGGGTGGGTGGGTCCATTTCACTTTATTGAGAGGGGAGAAGGTTTAAAGGAGCTTTAGGCCCATCACAGTACAGATGAGAGACGAAATTTGTAACGCGCACCGGCTAGGAATATTCTAGAAATATTCTCCGATCATTTCAGTAACTCACACGCCGCATTTGTACTTCCAAAAAGTGGCACAAAACAGTATTACGACCAAAACGCAGCAGAATATGATGCTGTGTTACATGGAGGAAGCTTTTTTTAAAAGGGAAACTTAACGCAGGAATTTATGGTGAAGAAAAGAAGAGAGATGTGAGATATCGTTGCCTACAATGATTAACTACAACTTGCCTACAGTGATAAATTTGCATTGCAAACTAAGTTTTTTTTCCCATGCTCACATTAAAACTGTATTTAAGCCCATTTAAGTCTCTGTAATTTGACGAATTTTATAATGTCAAGTTACTTGGAAATTTTAGAGAGTTCTAAATTAGATCTTCTTCATGCTCCATTCACTTGGAGTCCACCAAGAATGCAACGTAAGATCTTTTGCTCAAAATTTCGCAGAGCCTCTCCTCATCGCGTAAAGTCAATGCCTGTTTCTGATGCAAAGCCAAGACACATCTTATAAGACTTTTGTAAAGAAGTAATTTAGTTCTTAGTTTGAAAAAGCTGGATTTTAAATAACTCTTCAGGGCATAAAAACGTCTATTTGCAGCAATGATTCTTTTATATATTTCTGAGGCCAACACATTTTTATTATTTATCTCTGTTCCCAAATAAGTAAAACTGTTAATTTTTTCAAATTTATATTTGCTAATTTCTGAATGACTAAGTTGTAAGTCAGGCTTTAAGCAAGGTAAATATTTAGTTCTGTTTTCGTTTACAAATAAATTAATTCTTTTAGCAGTTTATTCTAATGCCATAAATGCCTTTTTGAGAGCCGGTGCGGTTCAGGAAATAATGTCAATTTCATCAGCATAAGCCAGTATTTGAACTGACTTAGTAAAAATATTTCCTCTAATATTGATCTTTTGAGTCTCTAATAATTTCTTCGAGTGCTATGTTAAACAGGAGACATGCCATTGCAACCCCCTCTTGCACTCCATTTTTTACCTCAAGCTGTACTGTTTAATCACCTTGTATGCGTACTTGAATTACAGTTTTTTTAGAGTCAAGGCTACAAGTGCAACATGTGTTTCTGGAAATTTTGAATACTAACACAGAAAATTTACGTAAAATAGTGTCTTTGAGTATTTAGAAAATATGTAATATTTAATACTGTTGTATAAATATAAGTTTTAAAAATTTAAGAAAATGAAAAATTGCGTGCAAAGATGTAATATGTTAAGATAAACATTGAAAGCTCTCATCTTGTCAAAAATATTAATTTCTTCATAACTAATAATAATAATTATTATTTTATATGTATAAGGAAGTGAAGTTTTAATTTTTGTGCAGTTCAAAAAGACTGGTTGCCTTTAAAAGTAACTTCCAGAGCATCCCCTTAGCCATTTGTGAATTAATCCATAACTTAGTTAATGTGGATTTGCTCAACAGATGGGTACGTTTGTATTTGAAGAAAGTTGTGGAATCTTTCTGTTTTGTGTAAGCTAAGAAAATTAGAAATGTAATAATAATAATAAAAACCTTAATTTCAGTAATGGTATTACGTCAAAAGCCTTTCCTGAACAAATTCATTTGTACCATTGAAGAATTTTATGGCCATAAATCAAAATTAATAACTTTGATAGTTCCTTATACAGGAACTGGCTTTTAACATGGTATATATATATATATATCTTAAATTGTTTAAATTTCATAAATTTTTTAATTGAGGTATGCTTTTTTAAATGTTTTGGTTTTAACAATTTAAAAAATTCTTTGTTGCATTTATAGGATTCTTTGAAATTTATTAATTATGAATTTCAATTTCCATCTTTGTAAAAAAGTAGTTTTAAGTTTCTTACTTTATGTATTTTCTAATATTTTTTCAGCAGTTTAATTCAGCGCCAAAATACTAAGCATGTTTATATTTTGATTTTACAAAATTGTTTTGTAAGTATATATAATATATATATATAATATATATATTATATATATTATATATACCATGTTAAAAGCCAGTTACCTTGTATAAGGAAAGGAGGATTCTATTTGCCACTGTATTAAGCATTCCACAGCCACCAACAACTAGTTAAGCAAATTCGCTTGTACAGGGTCCGTCAATTTTAAGTCTATTCTTTATTGTATTACATTTTGTTAGTTTCCTTAATTAATTACTAAAATTCATTTTACACTAAGAAAATGTGGATTTTTTATAATGAGTAAATGATTAATTTTAATAGAATTTCATGAATATGAAAAAGAAAAAAAAATGTTTTTATATTGATTACAACAATTTTTGTAAAAGACTCTGAAGACAAGAATTGTTAAATTACATTGGGATATTAAAGCAAAGATTTTCAAGTGCTGAGAACTTTTACAATTATTTCTTGAAAATATTAGGGCATTCTTTACAATATTTTCAAAGAAAATTAAATTGCAAACTTTTAAAATTGGAATGAATATTTTAACGGAACTCTAAATTTTGAATTCATTGGTCAAAATAGGTAAATTCAAAATTTAGTTTAAAATTTTGCTATTTTTACCAAAAATGCATTTCTTTTATTTTGCTAACTTTCTAATACTTTTTCTAAAAAGGCCTTTCTATCGCGGAGCCTTTTCCTGTTTGAAGGGGGGATATATAAGCTAAAAGAATCGGTAACTCATAATTGTAATTTAGCAGCAATTGCTTCATAATTCCTCATTTTAACCGTCTCATTACACATAATGTTATCCAGGGTGGCAGGAAGACTGATATCACACTTCCAAAAATGTGGAAAGTAGAAAAACCTAATACCTAAGCTTCATGCGAGAATCCAACCCATCTCCTGACTTCGAGTAAGCAATCAGCCTTCGCTAATCACTATATCGTCCAGGCCGCCATTAAATATTTGTAATATTGATATTTTCCATTATAGAACAACACGCTCCAAGCAATTATCTACAGAAAGAAATATGTGATAATGTAGCTTATTAACTACAGTTACACCCTCTAACCGGCAAAGCCGTATATATACGGCCTAGAATATTTTTTGTGATATCTGTAAGAACGTATATATACGTGCGTATTAAAATATGTCAAAGAAATTAAGACAACATATTAAAAAAACATAAATCCAGGTGTAAAATGCCAGGATCATTTTTACATTAAATCAAGAAAATAAGTTTTTCTGACAGTAGTTTTGGGAAATTTGTGCTTTCTTAGCGAAACCCTGGCCGCTCAGAGGGTTAAATTCATTTCTCTTATAACAAAATTCTTATTTTCAAAGTAAGTATTGTCATTAAAAAAGTTTAAAGTTCTAAGTCATTCTCTTTTGTGATTTGTTTATTTAAATAAGAAACTTTGAAACAGGAATTCCCAGTAGGGTCGACATGTACCCTCTGGAGTCAGTGAAGTCTTAGAATGGGTCAATTATGATCAAGAGGTCAATAGCCGAATACGCACAGGCATATGATAGGCATAAATGATCCATTAATTACAAAAATATTAATATTGTAAAATTGATAATTATTTGGTTATTAATATAAAGCTATATCATGTAGGTAGGAAGAAATTTTATAAGACAAATTTAATTTGAAAGAAAATTAAATATTAAATAAAATATTATTGATTTTGAATTATTTGAATATGCCGGCATGGCTTATAGAAGCGCTGAACTACGATATATTTAATATTACTATTATGATGCAAGAAAAGTTGACTGCATTGAAGAAGAATGTTCGAACGCAGGGCTTATTCAAAACTCTAAGTTTTGGAATTTCAAAATCATCCGAAATAAATTTCTAAAAATAAAAATTGTTACCAAACAACATTATAGATTTTTCCGTCTTTAGCAGAAGCATGTTTTAGTTAAGTGAATAGGCTTGGTTTATTGGACTCTTACAATACGAACCAGAGCTATTTGCTTAAGGGGAAGGGTGCCTTCAGGGAGGACTTTATAAGGTAAACTGGCTTGTATTCTCTTTGCACAAGAGGAAAACGCCTATGCAGCTAAGCCGTTTGCTGAGATACGAACTACGATCGTACTAACAGTGCTCAGCGGCTTTACCACTCGGCCTCTGGGGACTAGTCAAGTAAATAATTTGCTCTGGTGGACAATTGCTAAGGACAAATCCCGTACGGCTATATAGCACGTAAAAAAGTAAGTGTGGTTGGATGCCAAGTGAAATAAAATAATGCCAGAATACTTAGACATAACAATAAAAATAATGTATTGTACATTATTTTTATTGTTATGTCTAAGTATAAATATAAGTAGTATGTCTAAGTATAATATAGTAGTATGTATATGTAGTATAAATATAAGTAGTATTATAAGTAGTATGTCTGGTGGGCCTTTGTAATCCAGAAGGCTTCGAAAAGTGATCAAGGGACAAATTGGTCCTTTTGTGCTGAATACTTAAAAGTGAAAAACATTCAATTACCGCTCTCAGGCATTCTGGCTTAAGATCTCAATGCGAGATATGGCCATCATAGCCGCCCAACCGGTATAGTGGTTAGCGTCGCTGACTGCCGTGGCGAAGGGCTCGGGTTCGAATCCCGGAGAAGGCATGGATGTTTATAAATGTATAGTGTCGGTGCGGCATGGCGGCACTTTAAATATGCGGGGAGCCGAAAGTTATCTCGTGTGGTTTGGTGGTAAGGGAGAGGGATGGGAGACCCTCCGACCCATCGCCCTCGGGGTGCTCTCCGTCAAAATTGGGGGCGGAATTGAGGCAAATCGTACCGTCACCTGTTAGATGCTCAAGGCTATTGCCAACGACAGGCGTAATCTAGCGCTCCTTGACACGAGAATTCTAATGGGCTTGGGCTGACTCTGTCAGACAAGTAAGCATGAGCAACAACAACAACAGGGCCATCATAGAGAACGATGCAATTCAAAACAGATTCAAATGGAGGGTGACTCAAAATGCTCATTTTGTGTTGGATACGTACTTATTTATTTATCATTATTTACGTGTTTCGTCCTAAGGCACTATACGAAAGGGAGAGATACCTTCATGGAGGACTTTCTAAAGGAAACTGACTCATATTAAAACTCTACACATGGTGAAAACCAAGAAAACGCCCATGCACCCAGCCCGTTCCCGGGCTTCGAACCTCGGACCGAACTACCAGTGTTCAGGGATTTTACCGCTCTGCCGCTGGTGGGCCTCTGTTGAATGAAAAGTGAAAAAAGTGTAATTACCGTCCATGAGCAATGGAGGACGATGCAAGATTCCACAGGCCGTGCCCTGCTTTGCATAACATTATCCAGTAGCTGTTGGGGTAATTTATCCCATTTCTGTGCCAGTGCACATATGAGGATGTCTTTCTTTATTGGAAGACATTGTCAACTAGGAAGGGTCCTTCCCAAAGCATCCCAAACATTTTCAATGGGATTCAGATCTGGAGAATGTGCTGGTCATACGAGGCGTTGAATATCCTAGCTTTCCAGGCACTCCTGGACAGCGTTCGATGACATGTTGCGTTGTCGTCCACGAAAACAAATTTATCACCGAAAGCAACACGAAACATACGAATCGTTGGTCAGTCATAGTCCAAGTTGGAAGCGCAGAGAACGACGCACGGCCATTGACCATGATTCCACCTCATACCATGATACTACATGTACGATATCCGCCCCTTTCCTGTATCTTTACAGGACTATATGCTGTACCACTCTCACGCTGCACCAGTTGTCATTCATAATAAGACGAGAGACCGAACCTACTTTTATCTGAAACTAGTACACAAGCCCAGTCGTCTTCCCTCCAATTGCGATGTTGACGACACTATTACAAACGGCGGAACGTTGACGTCTAAATAATAGAATGCACACAACAGGACGGCGAGCGTATAGTCCTTCTTGATACGCAAATGACTGGCTACAATTTTTCGGGAGATTCGCTTGAGAGTAGCGGCAAGTAACTGATTTGCTACCTCAGTAGCTGTGCTGCGCCGGTTCCTTTTTGTCGCACTAAGTGTGTATCTTCTGCAGGCGTCGTACTGCGAATAAGATCTCCCCTGTGATATTTATTAAACATTCTGCTGGTTTGAAAAGACACCCAAAGCCTTGAAACAATACTGTGGCTGACGCTGAATTTCCTAGCAACATTTGTCATTTTTCGCCCTTCTTCAGTCTTGCTAATCATATAGCCAATCGTAACACCATCTAAGTGATGTCGGGAAAACATAACCGAAAATTGCAAGTTCGTCAGTTGATTCTTTCCCATTAAATTTTGCCTCTGAAAAACAACGGTGACTACGCGTCAAATGCTGTACAGCTCTTATCAAGACTATCACGTGACGAACAACTTCCGCAATCCAAATTTGCATACGCATAACATGTCTTACTATATCCTGCACTCATGCTAATTTCCATATTTTCCTGCCTTCCATTTTGTGGTTGCTATCGGCTACTACTGGTCATCCGTCCCTAGCAATTCACCACCAGTATATTGCAGAAAACAAGAAACGGGCTGAATATTTTCGAGGGAGAGGATTTAAGCATTAAGTTAAGCAGTCTTACTTGCTCTAATGAAGTAAAGAAAGTATTATTATCTCGAAAAATTTCAGTTTTCAAATTTCAACGGAAATGTCTACTTTGAGAGTTCCTGGATCTGTTTTGTCTTTTTTGGGGGGAATGACGTCTATACGTGAAGACAGAATAAAAGACTCTTTATTCTAAAACGGATTTATTCGTGACATACATACGTACGTGTGTATGTCGCATGACTCAAAAGCGATTATTCATAGAACTTAGAAGTGTTTAACTGACGAAAGTATTCATGCTTTGGTCAGTTAATTCAAAGAAAAAAAGAAATAAATTTGCACAAATACAAAATTTAACTTTTAATGCGCTCTCCCGATGCCTGTACTTACATTTGGAAAAATTTCCTACATGTTATGAAAAAATAAAAATATAAGAATAGAAAAACTCCCGTACGACAAAAATGATCGGGATATTTAGTTTCAAAATGCCACCCAGATGCGAAAGTAGTCTCTAACTGCCGTATCGAAGAGCCCGAGTTCGAATCCCGGAGAAGGCAGGGATTAAACTGTCTGTACCTTCATAGGAAGCAACGGTGGCTCACATGTTTGATGCTTCCATAAGAAAGTCGCCATCGCCGCTTCTGGCCTTAATAGTGGAGAACGTCTATAACGACTTTGCTTGCCACTAGGGAAACTTTTTTTTCCAAAATTTGCAATTTTTTATGGCACTTAATAGGCGTGCAAAGAAGTCTTATGGTGTCCACATTAGTTTTTTGTATTTCTAAAATTAAAAATACTAATAATGCAAAAAGTACTGAAAGGAAAATTTAGTAAACCCTTTTCCAAAGCTTTTGTTCATCAGTCTAATTGCTATCCATAAGTTATTTTTGTGCAATATTTTTGTATTATGATTGTGTTGTATGCTGTTATATTATAGAGAAAAATATAAGGGGGTTAAAGAAGAAAACCATTCTTTTAAAAATGTTGCAAGATATGCAAGAAAATACAAAATAAGCATCAGGAATTCGTGCTTCAAACGTTCCGACAAAAAAGAATATGAAAAAGCTTTTTGGTTGTTATTTACACGTCGGTGTCATATATATATATGTTGCCAAATCGAACATACTTTTATTTATTTTCCTTCTGTCTTCCAGATAACTTTTTTTTGAGGGGGGGGGGTGAGGTGTTATTAGTTTACTCTCATGAAAGCGTTGAGCAGCCTCTGTTTGCGTTGATAATTACATGATATTTGAATTTCTTCAAAAGAATTCTTGACAAAGTTTGTGTTAAGTAATTTTTACCTAGAGCTTCTTCGTAGATGGCTATTAAATTTCCTTATCTCACAACTTACTCACCAGTCATCTTTAATAATTGCCTATAGTTTCTTCCAAGATATCGAAGCTTCTCATGAGAAGCTGTGTCATGGCAAATCTTCTGGAAATGATAAAATATTTATAAATGATCATTTATTTTTTTTATTTTGTTACTGCTGTTTTATTACATTTAAAAAGTTTCATTTTATCATTACTTTGTTTGCAATAGCATATCTTGAAAATTTTTCTTTGTCTTTATTTCGTTTATAAAGGATTCGCAGACTGTAGAAGCTGTACTGATAAATCGCAAACCTCTGCGCGATCTGAAGGCATGAAGGGCATACCCGTTGTGCTGACAATTGGTACTTTAGGCAGTGATGTTAGACTACCATGTCGCTACTGGTAATGTATAGATTTGGGTATGATTTTCCTTTATTTGATTATTTAATTATTTATTTTTTGTGGCAAAAAATTATTGACGCTTTTATTTTATTAAAAAACCAAAGATAGCTCTTCATATAACTTTTAAAAAATAAAATAAAACAGTGAGAAATTTAAGAAATATATTTACATGAAATATGAACATTCCAAAATTGCGATAAGATAGAAACTCTCACAAAACTTGCATGAAAGTCTATAGTCCATAACTAAAGGAAAATATGTCAGTTCATAGAAAACAGTTGCATGATTAAAAGCGGAGTAATAAGAGTTTGTGCTTTATAATGACAAACTAACTATAGAATGATATAGAGAAATGGTAAACATTAATGTTTCGGGGAAAGAGAGGGATATTGCTTATAACTGTCCAATGGCTCCGCTGAAACCTGTACTGACATTTGAATGGGAGGTGGAAAAGTTTATCAAGCTAATCAAAATTGTGTTCTTATAGAGGGCTCATCCCTCTCTGGAAAAAAAAAATCGACTTTATTAAGCTTTAAATACGGAATGAGGACTAAGCCAGTTTCTTGACAATTGGCTGCTCTGAGTTGTAAATTTGAAAACATTAAATGGTCTAACTATTTTATCTGCAATAAAACCATTAAACAACCTCAAATCGAAAAGAAGACGTACGTCTGCTCGGAAGTAATTCATTTAAAGTACTCATGTAAAGGAATGTGGAACGGTGTTTGCTACACCAGAGTACCTGAGCCTAGGCTCTACCCCTTGCAGAATAAGTTATTAGCTTCGGAAATGGATATATGATTAACCTATCAATTAAGGATATAATTTTTTATATATATTAAGAGTTAAAGCTTAAAATTAATATACTTAATTGCACATTAAAAACTAACAGATATGAGCAAAAGATGAACTAGGAAGCTGAAGAGCTGTTAATTAGATTAGGCCCAGAGGCTGTCAAGCTGGTGAAATGGGATATCACATGGTAAGATAGTTTAAATACTAGTAGCCCGAATCCATATTAATAAGTAATATGAAAAGATTACACAAAACAAATGCATGATAGAAAATGATAATTAACTTTACATATATACATACACAAATACAGACATATATTAATATAGGGATACAGTAAAATGATGGTACACAGGAACTAGAGTTATGAAGGAAAAAGGTGAGGTTTACATAATCCAGGTATTTAACTGGGGCAGGGGCCGGTCCACATTGTTTAAATCATTATAATCATAGTTACAAATTTTTATACTGGAGTTGTCGAGAAGCTGCTGCCTCTTATGAAAATTTTTAGCAAGTTTATAGTAATGGGTCCTGAGCAACTCCATGTCAAGTTTCTCGAGGATTCCATTGTTTCTTATGTACCATTCAGTATTAATGATCTGTCTAAGTACACTATTTTAACAGACCTGAAGTTTCTGCCTGTTTGTTTTTTTAGCTGGCCCAAGCTGGACTTGCATAGCAAAGTAATGATCTGAGAATGGACTTGTAAATAAGTAACTTATTATTTATAGATAATACACTGTTCCGAGCAATTAAGGGATAGAGTTGTGCTTTACGAACTCGGAACTTCTGGATAATAGAAGTAATGTGTGGGGACCATGTAAGAGTATTATTGAGGATCACCCCAAGGTAAAGGACTTGCTTGGCCCATGGAATGTTGGTATTGTAGAAATTCCTATGAAATGTTGGTATTAATCTTTCTAATTTTGGTCTTTCTGGTGAACAGGACTGCCTTAGTTTTCTCCACGTTTACTAAGATTTTCCATTTGTTGAGCCAAATCTCCAGTGAGTGTATGTAATTTTGTCGTCGTTGGATAACTGGACCAATAAATGCACTTCGTGCAAGGATCGCTGTATCGTCTGCATGCATAGCTACTGTTGTATCTTGTGTGGTGGGAATGCCATTGACGTAGATATTAAAATATGTAGGTCCGAGCAAGGATCCCTGCGGGACCCCTGCGTACTCATGTGCAAGAATTCGTTTGCAAAATATTTTTCAGAAGTTACTTCGACTTTCATCGATATTTGCCAACTATTCGTAATTCACTTCTTTTATCGTTGCATATAAAGTAATTTTGAATGAATAAAAATTTTTTACTTGCTTCCGCAGTAAATTTACTAAAACTTGAACGATATAGAGAAGATTAGAATGACCATTGCGGAAAGATAACACACAAAATCGTAAAGGTGCAACATTTTCATTAATGCTTTCGTGGAGTACTTTCTAAGGGAAACTGGCTTGTACACACGTTATACATAGTGAAAACCACGAAAACGTCCATGCAGCCAACCCGTTCGCGGGATTGGAACCTCGAAACGAATTACCAGTGTTTAGCGACTTTATCGCTTCATTACTCCAAGAAATGCTGCTAAAAAGATCGAAAGGCAGTTCTCGCACAGAAGCCTCAAAAGTAACAAATACCCTCCTCTAAATTCTGAGGCTGATGTAGAGCACAGCCACTATGATCAAAATGAGTTGAATCAACCTAAAACGCAGCAGAGCGTAACCCACCCAATGACACAAGTGCCTCTGATATGGACACAACCGTAGTATTTGCTTCAATAAAGCAAGGTATCTCAAGTGCGCTGATTTCCACTAAATTACCTGTGCAAAAAAAAGAAGAAAAGAAGAAAGAACAGCCCGCCAACTGAGCCTTTGTGGTGAAGGACAGGTGGTAGCCCATAGGGTTTGGAAAAAATACCCTAAGATATCAAAAAGGAAAAAAAAACTACTGAAAGTAACAGTAAACCAAACGCATTCAAGTTAAAAGACTTCGAATTCCCGACCCTACCCAAAATAAGTAAACACTCACCTCAGCTAACACCAATGATAATACATCGAATAAAAAGAAGCAAACAAAAGACGAAAGTATTTCTTTTTTTAACTGGCTCTAAAGCTGCTATGGCTAAGGTCAAAGAATTCTTTCAGCTCCTCAAAGCGTCCGAATCTTTCATAAAGAAGTCGAGATAGGCATAAGCACCTTTGAATTTTAACCTCTGCAACTGTCCGTTAACAAGAACGGATCAATTATTTGCTACTCAAAAGCTTGTTACTTCAATGCCAATGGGCTACGAAGGCCAACAACCTGAGGTGACCAATTCTCTGACAAAGCGCAAAATTGATGTAATGCTTGTTAACGAAACCAGGTTTCAGCCAAGCGACAAATTCAAGCTTCACGGTTATAATATCGTAAGAAATGATGGACATCATAATAGTGGTAGTGGTACTGCACCTAATTATTAAAACTCGTATAAAATTTTCAATTTACAAGCTCCCGCCTACTGCTCGGATATATAGAGCGTTACAGAGGTCATCTGTAACAGAGGTTGCAAAGAGTTGATCAGTTACAGAGGTTGATCAATAAAATTTACTAAATCTTGTCATCTCGGACCTCCTTACCATCATTTCAAGAGCGTTTAATGCCAAGTACCCTGGAAATAATGCGAAGTATTCAAGTTAATGCCAAGTATCCCTGAATGGAATTCCGCCATGCAAATTCTAATGGAAAGCATTTGCCCGTTAACAAGACTCCGTTCTGGCAATAACGATCTGAGAATTTTAGGCCAGGGATGTTCACAAGAAATCATTATACAGGTACACAAGTGATGTTCTTGACACTGTTATCCTGAAAAAAATCCTCAAATTTCTTTATGAAACACATCATTAAAAATTGCAGTACATTATCATCATCGTGTAACTCGTTTTCTAGAAGTTATCAGAGATCTCTCTTCTGATCACTATCCCATGAATTTTGTTTCTTACGAATTCTATCTGCCTTTAAAAAAATATAAAAATATGACAAATTGGAAAAAATGTCAGAATATCATAAAAAAAATATCAGTAGCGCTACACATCTTGATGAATGCGGAAATATAGAAAACTCCATTTACCAATTCAGCAATTAGATTACTAAAGAACTTTAATAACTTCAGTTCTTTTTAATCAATACTCTTCCAGAACTTATTTCAAATAAAATCAGAACGAGAAATCGACTAAGAAAATCGCGGGCAAATTTCCAGAGATCATACGACAAAGCACAGAATTAACTCTCTTCCCAGAGAAATTTCTGGCAATATTCAAGTTTACAGTCAAGATGCTGAGAAAATTTCCTCGAAAGTGTTCAATTCACACCTAACACCACCTGGAAAATGTCCAGTTCCATGACAAAAGAGAGGAATCACAAAATTGGCGTCATCACATGGGACAAAGCTGGGCAACAAACATCACATGGGACAGAATATACGATTGGAAGAAAATCTTGCAAATATTATGGCATCAGAACTGGCAAGCACGCTCATCCCCCAACCTTACTACGAGCAAGAAGGAGTCGAAATTCTGTAAATAACATCGAAACTCTGTAACTCAGATGAGAAGTCTCCAATTATATCACTTATTATATCTCTCGCAGAAGTAAATGATATTCACAGGAAATTTAATACTAAAGCGAAGGCTGTTCACCATATAAGCAACCCTGTCATTAAAATACTGCCTAAAATATGTATCTCAATAATATAATTAATGCTTGTGTATGGCAGTGCTGCTTTACGCAACAATGGAAACACTCTGTTATCATCGTTACCTAAACATGGGAAACGTCTAAAATTTATTTCCAGTTAAACACCCACCAGTCTGCTTCCGTGCACAGAGAAGATGTTTGAAAGAATTTTCAACTCTAAGCTCAGCATCTGGAAAAAAATAATCTCCTCAAGCCCTCTCAGTTTGGTTCTTGCAAAGGTCATAGCACTACGCACCAAATTTTGAACATTATCGAATCTATTACCGATGTATTCATTAAGATATCAGCAGCTAGAGCCTGCTTCCTCGGCTTCGAAAAAGTTTTCGACAGAGTATCAGCGAAGGGTCTGATTCACAAATTAGCAGAAACTTGTTTTCCGATCAGCTTTATTAAGCTCATAAATTCCTATCTAAAAAGAACGTATCAAATAAAATGTAGAGAAACCCTTTGTTCTAAACACGTCATTAATTCTGGCATTCCTCAGGTGTCTGTTCTAGCTCCACAATGTTTAATATTTTTATTAATGATTGTTCGATTCAGTACTCAGCTCAAAACTTAAAATATTGTTTTTATTCAATGGTGGGCATTTGCCTATTCGCCATTGGCCAGTCCTAAGCCCAAAAGTGGTGACTATTTTATTGGGAAGGCATTTAATAGGCGGCCACCGTTACCTCCTATGAAAGCACGTACAGTTACCACCATATCTTCTCGAGGATTCGAACCCAAGAACTTCGGTACCGTAGTAGCCTCTTTTAACCACTATACTATCTGGGCGGCAAGTCTTAAAATATGCAGACGAGCCTGCAATACTAGCGATGTTAATGAACCCTCAACCTGCCATCCAAAATCTTCATTTACTTATGAACATAGTTGGACACTGGTGTAAAACTATGGCAAATTCATGTAAATAACAGCAAATGTTGTGTTATTCTCTTTCGAAGGTACAGGAAAACTACCAGGATTAATACGGACGTTGTTGTTGAAAACAATATCCTTTCTGTGAAAAACTCTTTTAAGTACTTAGCAGTAATAATTGACAATTGACTAAATTTCAAACAGCACATCACTGCTGTTTTAAGCTAAGCAAATGGAGCTTACATGTCCATTTATAATCTCATGGAAAGAAAATCTAAGCTACATCCCTTAATTAAGCGAAGACTGTATGTACCTCATATTAACTTGGATAATACTTTTATATGGAGTTCCTACTTGGGCAACTATATGTCCAGTTCTTCCTAACGCTTTTAAAATTCTATTAACAGAATTCTTAGTTATTATTTTGGTCGATAGATGGCGTTGTCTCCTCGCGCGTGGTTCTACCCGAGGGTATAAAAAAGCCGTTACTGAGGTTGCTTCCCTTTCTAGATATTTTGTTCTCCTGATGAGGAGGGACCTGTAGCTGCCCTCCAAATCTATTGAGTGTTTTGATAAATGTATGCCGAACACAAGGTTGTTTCATCGATTTTGATTGTCACATTGGCATGTTTCTCTTCTATTCTTATATGTAAAACATTTAGTTTCCCAAAATAAAATCCTTCGCAATGCCCCCCTGTTGCGCGAGAAATTTCCTAATGCACAACTAAAAGTCCAGATAAATTTCCGGATCACATGTCCACTACAGAGCACAACTTCTTCAGCAAAATGTAGAATTCGTAATACACTGCAATTACGCGAATTGCCGACTATGACCCCACAATCGAAAATACGGTAGTAAAGACCGAGAACTGTTCACCAAAAATGAGAACTGGAAATTTTGTGTACATCCTGTATATTTTTCAGTCTGCTCAAGAATCAGTTTATTCTACATCCCATTTATTCAGCATTTTTCGTGCTATCACGTATGTGAGATCTTCGTGCGGACTGAAAGCGCAGTAGAATAGCACTTCTCTGTAAACTTATTGGAGTTTACTCATCAAGAGTTCTGAATTCGATCCCGAGAACTTTAAGTTTCAACTTTCATTCAGTAAATAACTTTTCATTGTAAGCAGTTCCTTTAATCATAGCTGTAGGAATGTACTACGTCCTTCAAATCATTTAAAAAAGAATTTATCATTTTCTTTGATATCGGATTTCTAACTTGGCAAGTTTTAATTGTCAATAAATTACGTTCAAAGATTTGACTTCTCCAGTTAAAAATTAACTTGCCAGGTTAGATATCCGATATCAAAGAAAGTAATAAATTGTTTTTTAAATGATTTGAAGGGCGTTGTACCATCCTATAGCCATGATTAAAGGAACTGCTATGGAACTTGCCATCCGTTAGATCTCAACTCGTTTGTCGGTGACATCGACTACACCGAACGCCGTTTTTCGTAAACTTGGACACTTTTTCACATTTATGTTGTTGTAACGATAACATTAATTTTGGGAAAGCTAAATTAAACGGAATGTTCCTATTTAGAAACTTAAATGAAAAAGCGTCTAAACAAATACGTGAACTTCAATTTTTTTCTTGTCTTTACGCTGCACTGCCTTCTTTTTATGAAAATTAAAATAAAAAAATATATAAACTTTCTATTAAATGAAAATGTGTCTAAACAAATGCCTGACCTTCAATTCTTTTTTCTTGTGTTTATGCTGCACTGCTTTCTTTTCATTAGCAATTTTTATATTTTCCATAACGGTGGAAATGTTGCTTTTACGCTGCATTGGTTTCTTTTTATTAGCAATTTCTATATTTTCCACAATATTGGAAAAGTTAGAAAGCGTAGCCCATTCAGTGCTAGTGCTTTTTTGACACGTTTTCTGCTTATCAATAAAGGTGCCAAGTCGGGGGTTGCCCCGTGTACTATACTATAGAGCTTTCTTGAGCTTTAATTTGGCTTGGATCTAAATTAATGAGATAAATTCCGTTGACGGTTTTAATTTGAGGGCATACGTACGCCTGCCCTTTGGTATTGAAGAACCTATATCGAACAGGGCGCTGTGCAGACTTAAGGCTTTGTAATTTATGGATTGTTATTGAATATCCAAGTAAATAGGGAATTGTTTTCGGTGAATATATGCATTATTCATTATTTGAAACTTAGTCTTCACTCTTTCTAGCTCGTATGCTATGTTATGGCTGAATTTGATTTTAATTTTTCTTGCTTTAAGACTCGAGGAGTACTTAAAGTTTTCTTAGAAAATGTGAACCGACATGCTGTTACCTACACTGAGCATGCCAAAAGGAAAATCTATGGTCCTACACAGCATTACCACACTCTACTATTTTGACTACAATGAAATTTTCTAAACCTGTAGTTAATGAAGAATCATCCTCATTTTTCTTTTAAATTTTCCCTTGCTCCTTTAGTAAAGTACCATCGGCAATCCATTTCATCTATGGCATCTAATCTGATTTCTGACTCATCCATACTTAACACTGCATTATTGAACTGGTTACACTTATTTTTAATGGCAAACAAACTCACCGTATTGTCAGGCATCTCTGAAAAAATATTTATAATTTCAATTAACTGTTCATTTTGGTTTAAGAATTTTAATTTTAGGAGTCTATCAAGATAAATCGTTTATACTATCTTGACTTGTTACTTACACCTAGTCTTATGCGATTCAATTATTTCGCCGAACTGTTGATCACTTCTTTGCGCTTTAAGAATTTAAGTACCGTGCAAGAATCTAAGCTCAGAAAGAGATCAGACCTTTGCCAGTTTAGGCCCACAGCATGGTGATTATGATTTTTTCTTCTGGAGTGCTTCGTCGATTATTAGAAAATCTATTCATTTGAGATAGAACGAGAAGGCGCGTTAGTATCTGTACCATATTCTTAGTTTTTGTTTGATTTGTAAATAATCGAACTAGTACTGTAGCATCAGTTTCCATGCAGCTAAAATGAAGTTTTAGGTAATAACGTAGTATACGATCTACCGCTTTTAGTTACTTATTTCTAAGATGGCACTACTAAAATGCTATATAGTAAAACATTGGTGCATCAGCTAATTAGTTTCTGAAGGCCGTGTGGCAACGAAAATATTTGGAAACCAAAAATTTTTTCTGCAATGTAAAGCAAATTAATTCATTCCTGGACCACAAATTATTACTGATTTAAACTTAACAACAGTGCATTATGCACAAATTCGTAACGCCAAACCGATGGATATGAAATATAAACAATGATAAACACAATATAAAATAGGCTAAAAGATAAACACAATATTAATATTAATTATTTCATTTATTTTACCTGTAAAATAAATTAAAACTTAATTTTACTCTACTTCTGAAGAGAGTGTATGACGAAGATGGCATAAGTGAAAACGATGAGTAAGGTGTTATTGTTTGTATTCAAAATTTCCTTCCAACAAAACATCAGATTAGGATGATCTCTTTTTTCATAATTTCTTTGTCTCTAAACGTGTCTGGACTCTGCTTGAGACTCACTAGGCCTCTGTTTCATTCAAACTTAGTTCACTGCGATTTATTGCCGGCTTTGTTTTAAAATGTATCTAAAGTGAGACATTTTCACTGAAATTACTTATGTTGTAAACTACTACTGCTTTATCACGTTACGTGAAAACTTTGCATCTTACCTCATTTTGGCCAAATTTCGCGGATCAGAAATCTACGACCATTTCTTTCGCCTCCTCTTCTTCTAAAGACATTTCTTCCACTTTGGCCAAATTTCGCGGATCAGAAATCTACGACCATTTCTTTCGCCTCCTCTTCTTCTAAAGACATTTCTTCCACAATCGCCTTTAGTTGCTGCTGTTACAAGTTGATGTAATTCTTTCTTGTTGAGCTAATTTTTATAGTCCTCAGCAGCTTCTTCCCTTCTTCATTATTAACTTTCTAGCCCGTGTCTTTTCTCAAGTTACACAACATCATAGATTTAAAAAAAGTGCCCTAAGGCCGTCTTTCTTCTGAAACCCAAAATATGGCTATAATTTCTTCCAGGCCGAAGTCATGGTTCTGTGTTCTACCCAGCTGTGTTAATGGGAGGTAAGCAATGGAAAATATTAAATATATTTTTCCCCGTACTCCTGTTTTGAGAAGGTTTTAGAAGCTAATCAGATGGCACAAGATATAAGGTATTTTCTCCCTCTTTACCTATCGCTTTTGTGTAATAATTTCTATTAGCAATCAGGAGGTCTAGTTTTCGAATTCCAATGGCGGCATTGTATATTTTTCATGTTTTCTTCTTCCAAAATACCTAATGACTTTACAAGTGGCGTCCGAACTAAAAGATGGAGACCGATAATTCGTCACTATTAGGATTTTGTAAATGGATTTTCTTGTCTTCAGTGGCCGTTTAAGAGGGGGATATGTAAGGTACATTTTCTCTTCTCACTGCCGGCATTCTTGGTACACGTCCGACTGGCAATCGGGAGAGGTAGTATTCGAATCTCACCGAGGATACTGCACAGTTTTCTTGCTGAAGTTTTTCACACTGCACTTGAGTTTTTGAGAAAAACAGTTTTATTGAGGTTTCAGAGAGAAGCTTTTAAAGACTGAACTTTATGTCTAGTTAAAGAAGACCTCAGTGGATATTTACCGTTGAAATCCTTATTTACACTTCTATGATGACGTTCAATATTGAACCGCTTTGGTACCGCTACTGAAGCATTTCATAATACGTAAACTGCTTTTTCTCCAACCCTTATAAAATAACAGCTCTTGCTCCAATTCGTTGCTGAAGTGGTAGGTTTCTTTTTCTTCGATGGCTATAGCACGTTACTCATGTCGACGAGCACACCACACTATATACGAAATATTTAACGTTTTATTTTAAAAATTGAAAGAAAGAACACAGCTAGGTCGTTGCTACAGAGAAAGGTTATCACTTTATTTACACCGAATTGATTACTGACGACCGTCGATCGAATGATTGGATGGATTATTCGCTGTTTGTGCAGACGTGCAGCAACGACAGTAACGAATATGGTTTGTGTTAAGGGGCAAGCACTCTAATTCTAATACATCGCGTAGATAAAATCGAGGAAACGGCACAGAGTGAAGATGATAAGACGCGAGTAGGTGAAAAAAATGCTAGGCCCCTGTACATGACTTGTATTTGTATCCTTTTTCTTGTGGTTGGTTTTTACATTAGGATTAGAGTCGACACCACCGTTTTACATAATAAATTCAATTAGATTCTGCATATAGAATATCTGAATACAACAATCTGCTCTGCCTGGGAGCGAAAACCTGAGACATCTTCACAGAACTTTTAATAATATGATATCACACGGTGACAGTGCCAAAAAATCTTCCTCGGAGCATCAACTTGGTGCATCACATTAAATGCTCATCAAGTCAAAAATGTTCTGACCCTGCAAAGGCGGATAGCCATCTTAACGACCAAAGCATACAGAACTGCGCCGATTAATGCAATACTTATCTTGCAGGCTTCAAAAAACTAAATCTGGTAGCGCAAGAATGGGGCACAGCCGTCATATTGAGAGCAAAGTTCTACAAAAGCCTTCATATTAAGAAGAGACGTTATCACACACGTCGTTGCCAGCTACCTGAACACTGATTATGATAAGACAGTATCATCGGTAAATACCCGCCCTGCATGGTATAACTATGAGGCCTTTATGAGCGATATAGCAGAAGGAAGAGCAGAACTTGAAACATGCACTAATAGTTCAAAAACTGAGGATAATACAACCAATGCCTTCTGCATGAAGGTGGGAAATGACTATATTTTCTAATGATCAAATAGACTGAGAAACCTTAATTCTAGGCAGAATTATTTTCAATTCTCAAAGCAATAAAGTGTGCTCTCGATAAAAACTTTAGAATAGATTTTGCCAAGAACCCACTTTACTACTTATAGTTTCAGTACTAGACAGTTTGTCTAGTACTGAAGCTATAACTGGTGGCACCTCTAAAAGTGAACCGGTATGTGCCCGTGTATCTAAAAAGATACACGTGCCTCTAAAAGTGAACCGATATGTGTGTGCCGTGCCTCTAAAAGTGAACCGTGTCTCTAAAAGTGATAGATAGCGTGCTAATAGTGATAGATAGCTAGATACCGTGCCTCTAAAAGTGAACCGGTATGTGCCCTCTAAACGTGAACCGGTATGTACCTCTAAAAGTGAACCGATATGTGCCCACGTACGACATGAAAGAAATGAAAAGGCAGATATGTTAGCAAAAGTAGCAACAACATTCACGTTCTCCGTAACGATCTGACATAGGCAACGAAATAAAAAAATAACGGGGCTATTCCCCATGACTATTTTCCACTAGTCTTGTAAGGCCTAAAATCAGTAAGCTGCATGGTGACCAACTGTACATTGAATACTGCAGTATACCCGCCTATTTACATAGGTTACGCCTTAGAAACACTGCAGTGCTCCAGTAGTAAAGTAGGCAGTTTGAGGCATTTTTTATATAAATACACTTTAAAACAGGACATACATCTCTAGAAACCCTCACAAAATAACTTTCAGACATGGGCAGCTAGACGAGTGGAAAATGACAATCCCAGAGAAAAGCTCTAACGAAAGTCATCGAGGTAATTGCATATATTAACGTTAATTCTGATCATATTTAGGTCTTTGGCACAGCATATCATTCCTAAATCAAAACTGTCTATTACGAAGCAGATTGCTCACATAACGTTTAAAATGTAACTCAGATATCTTCATCACGTTATCTAAACCATTATTTTGTAAATAGTATGTAAATATTTCAGTGAGTTATTGCTTTGCTACTTGCATATATTCTGTAAAAAGTTCCTATAGTATCTGGCACAGTATGTGGTTCTATGAAACTGATCTATATAACTCTAAGATTTATGCAGAGCAGGTTTTAACCTTATGATATACTGTTCACGTTTGTTATGATATATTGTTAACGTGTTCACGCAGGATTCCAGTGTATTTCCTTTAAGAACCTTATATACTCATGTAACTCAACATAATTGCTTGAACTATATTGCTTGTCTTCCTGGCCTTCGCTGTGGTGCACAGATAGCGGATTTTCTCCTCCAGAGAACACTCAATACCAGTTTAAGCATAACAGTAGACATCCTGTCTTCATGGAGTGAAGAGTGCAGAGACTGTATCATTACCAAGCTTTGTTATTCTTTTTAATCAAATGTTCAAGCCGAAATAACACTTATATTTTGATTCTGTACATTTTTAATTTATCAATTTGTTTTGTAGGATTCTAAGTTAAGACAGGACGAAAATTCATCTCGCTGTGACTTGAAATCGTATAATTATTATGCAATCTCTGAGAAATCAGTACGTCAGGGTTATGAGAAGCATTCAGTTTCGCGTCGATATATGAGTGGTAGAAGATGTCACATGACTTTAGCACATGACGTTTATGTTTCGATTTAGATTTTCGAGTTCAAGCTTTGAGAAATTCTTCTGAATTTTTGTCCTTTCATTACTGATTGTTATAAAAACAGTACTCGGTTTTAAATGTGCACTATTTTGCAATCTCAGGCAGACATAAAATATAACAAAACTGTTTCCATTGGTGCAATACTTGTAAGCAGAATTTTAACTTAAAGAGTGATTACCCATAAGTCCATTAACTTTAAACTATTGCTTCAAATGGCTGCTTCATTTCCAGTTTTAATATCCATCCTACAGTAGTGAAAAAGTTGATATCAGAGGTCGCAAATGGAAACGTCGAGACATGCATGGCACAGAAGTGGAAGTAAAGCTGGATATGCATGATGATGACTCAAAGAACAGGGTCTTTGTTGATAAAGATCATAGCTTGATCATCCGCGAAATCAGAGAAGATGATGCCTCATATTACTTTTGCTATGACATAGAAGATGAAACAGGGAAGGCGAAAATGGACTTGCTGCTGGACGGTGAGTTTCGTTGTATGTCTTTCTAAGAAACAGTATTATTTTAGTTTTATTAAAACATTTAAATGGAATTATTAAACTTTTGAATTATGCCTTTAAAATCAGTCGTCGTATTCGTCACAGATAAAAGAAATTACTATATATATATGCTACTGTGAAAGACCGATACCTGACAAATATGAATATTCCCCGGCGAATGTCAACATTCCTTTATTCACTTCTCGAGTGCCCAAAATATATGCTAAATATATGCTTTCTCATTTATCCTGGGAAATGTCGGCATTCAACATGCAATGTTGATTAATGCTGAATAAAAATATTTTTGTTACGTTAAGAAAAAAATAACATAACTTTTTACAGCATACATTATTATTAAAATATGTTATGATATACATGTCAACGTAAGGAAAATCTTAGGTAACAACACATGTTGAACCTGAAATGAACAATAAAGGGAGTTCGGGATAAATTTGACATATTTATAATTGATTATATTTTTCCGTACGTTGGAGGTATTGACACACACTACTCGTCATTTAAAAGTTTGGACCCTTCTTCATTCATATACAAGATGTCAGAAAGGATGGATGACTGGAACCCTACTGAATCATGGAAGAGAATAACTTGCATCATGATGATTCGTGCCGGCCATCAAAATAAGGATATTATGACTGCTGCCCAATACTCCCTGAACACAGTAAAAACAATCAGGCATGAACTAGAGACTTGCAGTCGTGACTACGAGGATGTAGCAAGAAGAAAGATCCCTAGCAGACGATCTGATTGCGTTCGTACAGCAGAATTCCTCGCAAATCTGTAGGAACAGGTGTTGAAGAACCCTGGCATTGGATCAGATGGCTACGTGAAGTTGCTGAACAATGTAGTCAAGCCCTGGATAACAAGGGTAGCCAAAGGTAGGCCGTATGTATGACAACAGGATTCGGCCCCTTGCCACACCTCTGGGAAAAGTCAAAAATGGTTGTCTGAAAATTTCTAAGACTTCACCAGTCCAAATGTTTGGCCTCCAAACTCCCCAGACCTTAACCCCATGGATTATTTTATATCGGGCGCAGTTGAAAAAGACGCCAATCGCACTTCCAGTAATACAAAAGCACAGTTAATGGATAAAATTAAAACAGTTTTGGAGGCCCTTCCCAGGGAGACTGTAGCATCAGCTTGTTCGAGGTTTAGAAGCAGGATTGAAGCTGTGATCGATGCTAATGGTGGTTATTTTGAGTGAATCTTGTTGATTGTATTGTAATTTACTCTGCCTGTAATTTTTTTGTCAATTCATTAAATTTAATAGATACAAAGCGGATTTTCTTTTTCCTTACGAAACTGTCAAATTTATCCCGAACACCCTGTACAGTTTAAATCAGAAAAGCAAATAATACCGATAATAAACTTCCTCATAAATTATACGATTAACGTTGCACAATCTTATTAGTTGCAACAACTTAAATTGTTATATTTTAAACCGAAAAAGAAGCCCTTGCTTTCACAACTGCATTTAGTCGTGGAATATTTTTTTTTGCAATTAGAGTTTGCGTACGTTTGCCTTCCACTTGTCGAATAAGTTGCAGCTTCTCTCAGCCACAGTTCTTAAGAAATAAATTCTAATCTATCTTAAGTAAGTTTACCTTACGAATTACAAACTAATTACTGGTATAACGCTGCTTGAGGATACCACTTTTTTGCCAATTTTAAAAACTTGGAGTCTTCTATTCCAACAACGACCGTCAACACATTTCAGGCATCTGTACGACCATGGTCAATATCAGAAACTTCCTATATTCTTACTGTGCCACTAATTTGAGCAAGAGAAAATTGTCTTTTTGAGGTTCATAACATTTTCGTTGCTTTCAGCATTATATTTTGCAGCCATTCTTTATATAAATAAATTCTTCTTGTTTAATCAGAGAATATGAAGACGTGGTAGGTTGCAGCTCTTCAATATTTTCATCTGGAATAAAGGTAACGGTATAATTAATACTTAAGTTTAACGAAAGTATTAATAGTTTCTTTGAGCTGTTCTTCGGTTTCAGTACTTGCTGCATCCAAAAACGATGCTATGCCCCTTTACTGCT
The DNA here is from genome assembly GCA_000611955.2 of Stegodyphus mimosarum. Lineage (NCBI taxonomy): Eukaryota > Metazoa > Arthropoda > Arachnida > Araneae > Eresidae > Stegodyphus > Stegodyphus mimosarum. The sequence goes on from KK117501.1 coordinate 473,254, forward strand.
TAACGCCGAATAGGGCTGCATAAGGACTTCCTGGTATGTATGTGTTCCTTCCTGGTATGTTGTGTTCTTGGCAAGGCAAACCATCTGACCACTTATTTGTATCGTTGTCATTCATTCATGTGATTACCATATTTTGTATATCCTGAACGGCACTTTCCTCTAAGCCTAGTATTTCACTATTAGTGGGTTTCCGTGAACTATCTGAACATCTTTCCACATATAATTTGATTACTGAATTCGTATCTGAATGTAACATAGCTGCTGCATCAAATGTTAAAAATGTTTGAAAAAGATGTATAAGATATTTTCTCTCCTTAGCGCTGCCTTCGGGGTGTAACTGGAAACACGCTAGATATGTATTCGGGAAGTTCGTAAATACGTATTCACTTCGAATTCCGGCGACGGCACTGCGTATTTTTCATGCCACCACTACCAAAAAACCAAATCAATCTACAGTGGCTTTCGACTAAAAGGTAACAGACGATTATTCATCTCCACGAAGATTTGGTGATTGGGTCATCTAATTAACAGTCAAAAGGGGGGAGTATATGAAGTATTTTCTCCCATATTTCTGTATGCCTTCGTGATGTAACTGGAAGTACGCGTGACACGTATTCGGGAGGTCCAGAGTTCGAATCTCGGAGAAGGCATTGCACATTTTTCCCGTTTCTACATCGGTATAACATAATAACTCTGCAGGTGATTAGCTGCTTCTTCAGCTGTCTTAGGTTTTAAAGGTATTAACAAGTCAAACTTCAAGAAATTGTCTTGATATACCGTTATGAACCTTTATATTCGCCATCTCTGTATGACTACAGGTCTACCACATCAACGTGACATCTTGAGTTTAACTCCAAACTCATCCTTTGTTTCACAACAGTATCATTTTTAGGTGCAGTACCTTTCATTTGATATTGTTTACATAAATTTAAATGTAGCATTATAACTTCCTATGCAATATTTTTGTATTGCACTTGCTATTCTTTAAGCATAATTGTTTTTTCTCCATGGTCTAATTTTATATTATTTTCAAACAGTATATTGAGCAATTCATTATTAGTAATACAGTATTATATATTCGTTTCTTCTGGTTTCCATGACACAATTAAGTTCTCTTCTTCATTAATTTTTAAAATGTCAAAATATTTTAATCGTCTGTAATTCAAAGGTGCACTGAGTTCTTGTAGAAATCACTTCAGAAAGTATTTTAGAATGCTTTTCTTGAAATAAATAAAAACCATTTCCTTCTAGTTTACTCGCAATAAATTCACGTAAATTAAATAAAAAAATCACAGTTCACTACATAGTCATTCGATATAAATCAGGATATTGAATAAAAAAAATAAAAATTAAGAGAACGATTATTAACAAACAGGGCACTGCGTTATAGAGTCTAACAAATAGATCTTTCCTAACGTCAGTACAGGCAGAACGAAGGATTTGTCGTTTTTGTCGTTTCAGTCCCCACCAGAACTTGTCTGTGCTTGTCGAAATATACATGCGATGGTTCGAAAGTATAAGAATACCAAATATTTGTGTCTAACAGACTTATTTGGTATGTGTCGCTAATTTCTGTCTTTCACAGTAACATGTACATGATACGTGTAAAAACGAATAAAACATTTCAGCCTATGGTTGGTACAAATTAAAGAAAGCATAACTATTTAAAGTATTTCGACTTTCTTTGTATAAAATTTTGACCAAGATATACATTGGTGTGCAAAAATTAAGGACGAGACAGCTTTTTCAATATAACTTTGTACAAAAGCTTTCCAAATCAACACATTTAATACCGTAAGATTCCCAATACGTAAGGACATGAGTAATGTAAGCAACACTTACTAAAAGAGAAATCAAAGGGATACAAAGAAGCTTTATTGAAAAAGTAGCATGGAGGGCAATGCGACTGAAGGCCGAAACATCCCTGTGATGGGTGTCCAGCAAGAAACATCCGGTCTTTAATAGGGGATATGATCTTCCCTGACTCCTAGGCAGGTTTCACATCATTTGTGCATGCTGGATATGTGGTTGTTAATGAACTGTTGAGACACTGCTGCTCGTTCCTCTTGTAGCACCAATCGCAGTTTCGGAATCGTTACTGGCGATAAGTTACGTGCTGCCATGGGTCTCCCTAGTAAGTTCCGTACATGCTTGACGGGATTTAGATCCAGAGACCTTGCCGACCAATCCATGTGTTCAAGTGCTCTCAATAGGCATCCACAACGTAGACGATAAAAGGGTACTGTGGATAGTTAAAATACAGGTATAACTAAGTTATAATCAGCTGAATAGTGCATTAATTTTGAATATGAGCAATTAACAAATTGACTGAAAAAAAGCAAAAATAGTACACTAAAAGAAAAGTACATAATTCCCGTTTCACAATTAAAGGAAGGAAGTATAAAAAGAAACAAAAAGCCAGAAAAAGCTAACTTAAATTAAAAAAAAAAAGAATATCTACAAGTACAGAACATACGGAGGCTGTGCTGTTGATGAGGATGGCAGCTGAAAACTCCAGCCTTTCTGAGATATTACAGGTGATATTAAAGCAATGGCATATGCATTTCAAAGCATAGCGATTTTTCGACGTAACTTCTGTTCATGCATGGATATGGTAGGATAGAGGACTGTAATATTAGAAATATTGAAGCAAATTCAAGAATTTTAATAACCACGCAATTTTTTAATACTTCACACGATCAGCGAATTCTTTCGCAAGGGAAATTGTATTAAACTTTGCTTTTGAAACATGGCATTCGGGAAAAGAAGATCCATCTAAGAAGTTTCCAACTTTGTGTTCAATAACCAAGCGGTAAATCAGTTAATAATACCTGGCATAAAATTCAAGTGTTTAATTCACGGAGAAAATTTTGCGGGAGTCTCTGTGATTTTCCTTGTTTATATTATGAAACTAGGACAGTTTTCGTTAGAAAGTCGTTTGCGAATGACAATCAAATAATGCTGTGCTAACTTCAAAACGTTGAAATTTTATACAGTTGCCTTACTTAAATTGAAAATTTTAATGCACATTTCC
>KK117501.1:476304-508720 GCA_000611955.2 Stegodyphus mimosarum
GGAAGGCGGAGGCATGCTTTACCATTTCTAGAATTTCTAAGAATTTTTTCACCTTTGTAAAACATTAAAACACAGATTCCCAAAATTCGTGAATTCGCCACTGATCTCTAAACTGACTTCCCGTCATTAGTTATACAACAGCAAGACGTATTCAAAACGCGCTATAATTTCGAAAGAAAACTCAGGAGCGTGACTTTTATACAGATATTTTCTTCTTCGACGTTTTTAACTGCTCTTTCTGGAGCAATATCTCGGCACGCTGCGCCTGAGGTGCATTTATCGTAGTAAAGGGAGACGAAAAAACCGCTACCTGTATACCGAATATCTACTTTGCGATTTTTCTCTGAGCCAAAAAAATGATGCAATTACGAGGGTAAGTTGAAAAATAAGTTTCCCCTGTCAACTGTGGTCAGAGTTGTGTATGAAAGTCAAAAAATAGAATGAGACATTAAAGATATGACATACCTTTATTTTTCCACATAGGTACCAAGTACATTGAGACATTTGTCATATCGCTTGATAAGCTTCAAAAAGCCCTCCAGGAAAAAATCAGGGCTTTGCATATGGAAGGAGCATTGAACGGCTTGTTTCACTTCAGTATTGCTTCCAAAGTATTGCTTCCAGTATTGACCCCCATGCGTTGTTCCTTGTGTGTCGAGGTCAATTGTCGGGGAACCCATCGTGCTGACACTTTTCTGTATCGAAGAATGTCGTGGATGATGTTTTGAGCTCGCTCATGTGAGATTCCAAGTTCTTCCGCTACTTCATCGATGGTGATACGCCGGTTCGCTCTAATCATGTCATCCACCTTCCTGACATTTGATTCTGTAGTGGCCGTGCGCGTCCGTCCAGCTCTCGGTATGTCCTCCACTTGCTGACGTCCATCACTGAATGTGCGACACCATCTCCGCACCATTTGCTTCGACATCACACCTGGCCCATAGACTTCCACGAGGCGGTTATGAATTTCTGTTCCTGATACTCCACGTGCCCATTCATAGCGGATAACCGCTCTCACTTCCTCCTTTGACCACGAATTCAAAACGCACCTTCTCTCCATACCTACCGGGGCTCAAATGAGAGGCTGGTCTCCGCTTTGCGCAGGCACTGCAACAGCGCCATCTGCTTGATTTGCAGCGACCTCTACCCAATGGTGTATCGGTGACTTGCGCGTTTTCCTGCTGTGTCGCCTTTCGCCCATAGCCGTTCAACGCTTCTTCCATATGCAAAGCCCTGAATTTTTCTTGGAGGACTTTTTGAAGCTTATCAAGCGATATGACAAATGTCTCAACGTACTCGTACGAGAATAATAAAATAAAGGTATGTCATATCTTTAATGTCTAATTCTATTTTTTGACTTTCATACACAACTCTGACCACAGTCGACAGGGGAAACTTATTTTTAAACTTACCCTCGTAGGAAATTATCAGGCTCTTTCAATCTCAGCTTAGAAATGTCTTAATCCCTTTTTCGTGTTGAAGATATTATTCAGGAAAGTAACGTTTAACAAATATTTTGCCAAGTAATGGAAGGACACTGCATTCGAGAACTGAAATTTATATGAATCATTAATTTAAGTTGCAAATCATTTTTACGTAGTCTAATTATAGTATAATAAATACTCAAAGAAACCTCTATCACAAATCCAATTTTCTTTCCTGTGACTTGCCATAATATTTAAAGTTTCACACTCCCCCCTTTTTTTATCTCCATAACGTCATGCTAACAGAAGGCTTATCATCCATACAGTGAGGCAAATTGCCAATTTTTTTAGGTGTTAGCATTTGGCGTAGTATGAGGTTTTTAATTTATCCTCTATCTTAAAATTATGTTTTGCTTAGCTAACAAAAGAATGGAATTAAAAGAATTCCATTTACTTAATGACTTATATTTTTATTCCATTTTCACTAACATCCCTAACTGTGTACGCTACTGAAAATTTCCATCTGTCATGTCATGCTTTGCACAACATGATCTATCAGCTCCTGAGGCAATTGATCCCTCTCTTCGATCAGTGCAAGGATGAGGGTGTTCTTTTTCTCTAGAGGATATTTTCGTCCACAAAATGACCTCCCTAGAGTACCTCAAATATTTTAAAGGGCTTTAGTTCTAGAGAAGGTGATGTGTATCATTGTGTTGGTGAGGCGTTGAACATTCTCACGATCTACGTAATTCTGAAGAGTGAACGTTCGATGACATGGTGTGTTGTCGTCCGTCAAAATAAACTTATCATCGAAAGTGCCACGGATAAGGTGAACATGAGACATTAGAACTTCATCAATGTATCGTCAGCCGGTCATAATAGCAGTCGCAGCCATATGTAGCGGCGTTTGGAGATTGATCATGATGCAGGCACATACCATGATATTGCATCTCGGATAGCAGTCCTCTTCTTGGATATTTGCTGGTTGGCAAATAGCACCACTCTCACGCCAGATCATCGAAATATTTCGATGACATACTGAACTAGTCTGATTTTAGAAGTGTATGCAAGTTCAATCCTTTACAGTCCCAAATGAGATTCTCAAGAAACCATTGAAAACCGGCTGTACGCTGCTATCTGAGAAATGGCCCATTTTCAGCAGATCTCCGGGCGCATATTCCCCTTTCTCCCAAACATCTTGTTACAGTTTTTTGGGGAGATTCTCTCTCCTGTGGCAGCAAGAAAATCATTTGTCACCTGCGGAGCTGTGGTGAGCTGTTTTTTTTTTAATTTTTTACCGATAGATAATTTATTGTTCTTTGTAGGAGTCGCACGTCTAATGCGACCTCCCCATGAGTCTTAAGTACAAGTTCCAGTTGTTTTAAATGCTTTCCACAACTGTGAAACAAAGCTGGAGGCGATGGTGAACCCCCTGGTAACATCTCTTATTTTTCGCCCTCCTTTGTTATTCCCAATGATACGGCCATATGCAAAATCATATGAGTGATATCGGGAAGATACCAGGAAACTTTCAAGATCGTCAATTAAATTTTTCCAGTAAAACTTTCACTTAATAACGACTGCTCGCACACGTCAAATCCTTTAAATCTTTTATGAGAGCTATCCCGTGATGAACGAGCGAGGAAATGAAAATTTGCATACCTAGACCTCTTCTTACTATATCCTGCATTTATTCTAGTTTTCCAAACTTTGATTGACATTATTTTGTGGTTGCTGTGGGTGATAATGTTGTCCGACCTTAGCAAGCGTACAGCCGTACATGTAATTAATTATCTGTGATTTAAGATACCTGAACCTTGTGAATTGCATAAGCAACTACACCATTATTATTAGTTTCATAAACCTTTCTCAAGCTTTAGTATTAAGGCTTTATATTAAGTACCTGAGTACAGACAAAGATATACGCGACGTTTAGTACTTTTCTTTCTTTTTAACTACAACATAATTTTCAGTAGCCTACAGCCAGTAGGGCATTAATACTAACTACCAAGAACTTCTAAATCTATCACTCGTATTATTCTTAAAATTTTTTCAGTGAAACATCTACGGACACTCAAGATGCTGAGGAAAGAAATTTATTTGCGAAATAAGAAATTATGAAAGTACGACAATTCTCGTAAGGAATTATCATATCCTCCCCTGCGTGCTCTTATAATGTAAATAGTAACACAACCACCAACAAGTAGAAGATGTATGGTTCAAATCCCGGACAGAATACATTTAGTAATGTTTCACGTTTCCTGTTTCAAGAAACCAAATGTATATCAAGCTTGTCTTAAGGCGCTGCGAATGATAGTTAAATTAATCACAACCACTTGCATTTAGTCAACTACGTCTTGTACTCTCCTCAGTCGTTCTTCAAATAGCGGGAACTGTGAAAATTGATGCCTTTTCTCATGTGCACATTCATAATGTAATTCATAGCATATCTGATTAACAAACGGAAAATTCGTGTTTTGAATCAATGAAATATTGAGGGAATATTTCATTCTACATATTTCCTAGCTTTGAAAAAACCTCTACCAGTTTACTAAATGCATGCTATTACTTATTTCTACCAGTTTACTAAATGCATGCTATTACTTATCTCTACCAGTGTACTAAATGCATGCAGCGAGTATCAGTACGTGCTCCGCTGAGGGCTAAAGGTACTTCAAACATATTATATGATATGTCATAGTGCAAGATTAGTTCTCAACAAATTCTGTCGATTCAATTCTATATCTGCACCAAAAAGGCTGGGTTCAGTTTTACATCAATCAACATATTTAAAAAGTAAAGAAAAGCAACTTAGCATTCTATGCAATTAGAATTAAGTGATATCATAAATAAGTTTATAAATTAGTTGTGCTTTTTTTTTTTGCAGTTGGTTATCGCACGCCTCTGGAGCCGAACGTTCTAAGTAAGAAAAAATTTCATATCATGTTTGAACAGCAGAACATTTCTCTTTAAATCGGTACGCATGAGATCTCCGTAATCAATGATTAAATTTTTAAAGTACAAATTGCTTTTCAGTAAAGAATTTTTAAATGTTATTACGAACTTTCTATAATGTATGATAAACGGCTTCAAGAAAAGCCAAGAAAAGTTCTGGCATAAAAATAAGATTATTGGAGCAAGCCTATTTAACACTGAGGTAAATGGCTACCTCTCTAAATTCACATGATATCGTAAAGTTGGCGATGATTTTAGTGACTAGTTTTTTCCTCCAAATTTGGCGAGAAATTTCCAAAAGTCCACAAACTTGGCGACATTTTGTTCCGGTCCCTGCGTAACCGCAATTGGTACTGTAACTGATCCCTAAGTAATCGTATCAGGCCCACTATGTAACGTTAACCATATATGTGTTCTAGTTATTTCGAGAAATGGAAGGTAAATGGCGTCAAAGGGAAAGCTATATAAGCCCGATGAGAGCATCAGTTCTCAGTTACTCAGTTCGGAGTACTGAGAGATCTCCGTGCGAGCTTCCCTCCTTAGATGCGCTTTGTATTCTGTTGGGCTTAACATTCTTAGTAGTTTGAACTGGTAACTACTGGTTGTGATTTGTTGTACTGAGAAGAGCTTTACGAGTACTTTTGTGGAAAGTTCCAGAAAGTAAAGTGTGTCTTTTGAAAAAATTAATTCTATCAATCTCTCATCGGTTCTGTGTGCATTCAGTATTACGAACCTATACACACGCAACAATATTTAGAATATAAATTAATATTTACTATCATTTTAAAAAACAGAGGGAGCTTATGAAACGCTGAAACGCTCTCAGCGGAAGTGCCACTCTGTAAAGAAATGCTCGAAATGAGATAAATCTCGACGTGCAGACATAGAAGTCAATTATAAAAAATTGATTTTAAGTTAAAGGAGTTCGATATGCAGAAGTAAATTACGGGAAACCTCGTATACGTGCGTTTGCGGCGTAGCAGTACATCTTGCTTGCATTTAGAAAATCCATAGTTCAATTCCTAGTCAGGGTACATTTGTCTTTACATGTTTTGTGCTCTGAAAGCTTAATAATCTCCATATAGCATTCAATAGTCAAATTTACAAAGTAATCAGATCACCATTTTGGATAATACAGTCGTCTGCTTGGCATATCATCAATTAAATGAGTGCCGTAATTCTATCCTAGGGTGTTATAGAACCATATGATATTGATTATACAAGTCTACAATTGATTACACCAAGTCTACAATTGACTGTCATTGCAATGACATTGGAAAACATGCCTTCGACGGCCAATCAGATCGCATAATTTTTTGAATGTTTGAGATGTATAAGAATCACGATTCACAATGTATCATCTAAACTAGTCCCCAATGAGGTCGATAAAGTTTTGATTAGGGAGTCGGCTAAAGGTCGATAGTTGAATATGCGGCCGCAATTAATCGGTATAATCAAAATCCCAATGATTACAAAAAAAATTATTACTAAATGGGTAACTGATTTGTTTGTTGACATAAAGCTATATCAAGTAATAAGGGAATAAAGTAACAAGGGAGAAATCATATAAAATAAATGGAAGAGGAAGAATATACTATATAAGCTATTATTTTATATTCGCAATATATAAAATAAATGTGAAAGGAAGAATACACTATATATATTAAAATTATTTAATATATTTAAAAAAATCAATGTATTTTTAATGCAATAAGTACAATTCAAAAATGTAAAACACAAAACATTCTACAAAATACGAAGAACGCAAAACTAGAATGGAAAAAAAAGAAACGGACTGAATATTTTTGTGCAAAGAGATTTAAAAATTAAATTAAACAGTTTTATGCCAAATATTTAAACACTGCATCAGTATATCAGGCGTAGCCATCACATTAATTAAAATCGATTTTTTGTACAACTGGAATCTGCAATCTTTTTTTCCTAAAAACCTGTTTATGTTTGTAAAATTAAAAATAATAACATTGCAAAAAATAATAAAACATTTATAATAAACTATTTTTCAAAACTTTTATTCATATTTTTAATCTAATTGCTATACTTGAGTTACTTTTATACAATTGTTTGTATTGTGATTATTATGTGTGTTGTATATTATTGAAAAGAATATAAAAGAATCGATGAAGGTAATCATTTGTTTAATAAAGGCTGGTGGAAGAAAAGGGTTCGGAATACCTGACCTAAACTATTGCAAAGTTTGGCTGCTGATGTTAGTTGCTTGTGTTGAAAATGTCACTTAGAACACTTAGAAAATCATCACATCAATTGTGGCACGTATATATTAATCAATAGTGACAGAAAGATGAGCCCAATTACCAGGTGTTCCCGTCCTAGTTTTGTGATCATCATTGCTTAGATAGACTCGAGATCAACACTGAATCTTACACTGAGCTGTTCTTCACATCAGGTAATTCTGATGTCATACTATAGCATTCAAAATAGCGGTTTTTTTAATTAACAGTCTCCTCAATAGAATGTTTTACTGCATTGCTATTGTATGCATCGAAATCGGAACTCCATTGCTCTCTAAACCTTACAGAATGTCGCCAGCTGCGAATTACATGGTATCGACATTCAGTTTAGCGCATGTAACTCAGCGTGATGATTCGAATTTTTTTACTAAAAGTTGTTGCATCAATCAAAGTTTCTATTGCAATGCAACGCGAAGCTGAACAGTGTGAATCCAATCCTCTGATCAAATGTGGTAAATACAACTAAACTACGTTAAGCGAAATAGAAAGCAAAAAAGAACAATTTTGAGGTGTTTAAAATTCAATCTATTAAGGAAATTAACATTAATTTCGAATTATATGTTTCGACAAAATGCTCTACTTTTGAAAGTTTTTACTACTGAAATTCTGTTCTGCATCAATCTGATGAAAATATTCTGGATAAAGTCTCAAAGACATCCTTTTCATAGCGTTTACCCTGATACAGAAAAAAGTAGAAGTAGAAATTCTTTAGTAATGATAAATTATCAAGATTAGTTTAAGTTATTATTACACTTACAACTTACGTTCTATAAAAATCGGTTTTATGTGAAAAGTAGTGGAACATAAAGTAGATTTTCAGAGAACGATTTTTCTAAGCGTTTTTATGATTGCCGGCTAATTTCTATGCCTAAAATACACTGAAAAAATTTAAATATTCACCCAAAACGCTCCATACTGATGCAGCAAGGCACTAAAGAGTTGCGCCAGGAAATTTGCAAGAATTCCTATCCAATAAACGAGCAAACACAAATTGCTTCATCCAATTTCTGCGAAGTAACAGAGGTGATAATATGTGCTGCTGTCTTTTTGCCCAAGAACAGTAGAGAGCCAGTATTATTTCCTGTTGGAAACTAGGTAAAACAGCTACAGAAGCATACCATATTTGAAAAAAATAAGTTATTTAAATAAGCACTGTTACGAATTGGGTGATTACTGATTAAATATTTTCGCGATGATAGTGAGTCTCATCAGTCTGACGGCTGAAATGGCCAACTGTTAGCAATTCTCACAAAGGGAACAGTAAGAAAGTTTATAACCACTTAGATGTTTATAATCACTGGATCACCAAATTACTAGTTGGATACTGGCTTAAGTATTAAACACGCATTAATTCAATCGCTTATGGCAGATTTTTCACCTTATAATATCTTGGTGAAAGAAAACTTAATACTAGACTGATTTCCTACGTTTTAACCAATGAGCAAAAGGAGGACTCACGTACCGTTTTGTCCGGATTTGCTGCAAGCTGACCATGCTAACTATTTTATAACTGCTAGCAGGACTGACGTTAGAACCGCTGCAATCTGCGCAGCTGTACTGGGCAGTGGGATTTAGGAGTGTCAGAATTTATAGGATGTAGTTAAGTACTGGGCAGCATAATTTAAAAGCCACTGATATTGCGCTGGAGGGCAAAATGTCTAGTACCAGGCCTGACTGCTAGCTAGCATTTGCTAGCCATTTATGCAACAGAATACAGATACAAAAAAAAATTGTTGCTGAGAATAGTGCTTATAGCAGATCACAAATAAAGTAACAAACTGCTAACGGAGAGATATATAACCACTCCTCCAACAAAGCTATGTGCAGTGTATATACACTGACAAAAATAATGTTCTTAACCCTTTTTGATAGGAAAGATACCCTCGACAAAGAATTTGGTGGTAACCAAACCATGGGTAAACCATTAAATCAGGATTTCTACAAGTAAGCATTAGTATATTTACAACGCAATATTCGTCGCTACGGTCTACAGTTTTCTGGAAAGTGGTCCTTGCTTCATGGACACGTCATACTACACACCACTTTGTCAGTTCAACAATTTCTGACACACCATCAGCTATGTTGCCCGTATTCTTCGGATTTATAATCTTAATCGGAATCTTTGGAATTAATTCTTAATTCCAGCCTGAAATGAGCTGTGAAAGAACAGAGTTATGCAGACATTTCAGTTGTCCATGTAGATGTGGCAAAAGAATTTGCAAACATAACATAATTAGTTAATTGTAAATATATTCATTTTCTTATTTTTCTAGCAGTGGTCTTACATTTTTTTTAAAACAAGTTATATATTTTTTTATTTTTGCAACTGGTAACACTTGATTACTTTTGTAGCTATTAATTACCATTCTTTCCCATAGAGAACATATCAAATAGCAGTTTGCAGAGTCAACTAAACATTTCGGATCAGAAATATGAAAAAATAATTGTGTTGTTGATGGTACTTGGATTGCAGCCTTCCATTTGCTAACTGGAAGAATTAGCTACTTACGATGCGAAAGAATACGACAATTCCGTATTTTCTCCTCCTCTTAAAAGGCGACAAGGGAGAGATTCGAGATCAAGTGTATTTTATCCAGATGATAATGAAATGTCGTCCATCACATCTTAGGTCGAACGCTACTGTAGAGACCATTAGACATTTGAGGCCAAGAGCATAAAAGGTCTCCTGAGAATCATATTGTTACGAAATGTCCAGGCGCGGTAAGATAGCTTCCCCGCAAAGCAGGTTTAGGGTTGCCATAAAATGGTAAGGGAAGGCAGAGTTGCCGCATTTGGCGAGAAATCGCCCATTTGGCGACAAATTTGGCGATACGCTATAGACGCATGGAGAACCTTCTAGATTGAATTCTTCCTGGTTTAGCCCAGAACGTTCTCGAATACAAGCCAAAAGCTATATAAACCCTGCTGGTACGCGGAGAGTTAGTTGGCGTTTCGTCTAGCGAGCTGATAGTCAGTCCGTAAGCGAGTGTCTAGTTGGTCCTCGACTACATCGAGAGCGTTTCTTAGTGTATCGCGAGATAGTGCATCGTCGAGTTTTATCTTAGAGTGTGTTGAGCTTCGGGAACGACTGAACCGAGTCGTTCCCGACTCTAGCGTATCGTCGAGTGCATCGCGAGTTCTAGCGTGGAGAGTCAGTCTCGAGAGTACGTGGAGTTCCGAGAACGACTGAGCAGAGTCGGGAGCTGTACTCTGTGCTTTGCCGTGAAGCTGTCTGCACCGTTACAGCCTGATAGTCTGAAGGCTGTGTCGCTGATTGTCTCAGCGTGTTTATAGTAGTTCTTCGACGACTGTAAGCGTGATTTTGGAGCTGTCTTGTAAAATACTGGCCAATAAAGTGTGTTTTGATACTTCATCAAGTGTCGTTATTCACTCCAAATCCACGAACCCTTGAAGAGAAAAACGTAACAATATACTAGCTTTTAAAAAACTAGAGGACTCAAAGTCCCTCCTTCATTTAATGCTTAATTTTTATATAAATAGTTGTAGAGATATCGCAAGTATGTAGGAATGGATCGAAACAGGAAATCCTAAATATCGCATCACTTGATGCATAAGAGTACAGATTTGTAATTTAAGGTAAGGATATGAATTTTTGTCCATGAGCAATGAATTGTGCCTTTGTATTCTGATAAGTGCGTTTTCATGTCCTTCAATAATTTTATTAAATTTAACAGTTGCGCTTTGGATATTTTCTGCGATGGCACAAATTTTGAGATATTGCTATAATATGTTACAGTAGTTTGAATTTGCTATGGAGCATATCTTGATCTCTAAGATGTTTATTTGAATTATTTGGAACTTCTGAAGATTGTTTTTTGCTGCATTTCTCCAGATAAGTACTACATATGAAAAATTAACTGTCAGTGTGCCAAGATTTGAACCATAAATCTTTTAATTTCTGGCTTGCCGTATTAACCACTTACATGACTATACCACGTACGCGTATTCCATATCGGGAATACTATTATTCATTGGGAATACCCATATTAAATGCATGTACGTAATATTACATACTGCACATTGGAATATTATTTCCCATATAGGAAACACATTATTCACAGAGCCAAGCTATTTCAAAATTTTCGGAGTATATTTGCTATCTGTTACCATGCTGTCAAGTCGTTTGATTGACCAGGAACGGCGACAATTTGCATAATTGCTTAGTCTGAACATACTCTGAAATTTACATATTGCTACCGCAAAATTTCTTTCTTTCTTTTTTTTTTAGGTATTTTATACCTATAACAGCAAGCGTTCAAAAATTACATTCAAATTTTTAATCAAAGTGAGGGTACTTATTAATTAGGTACTTGCCAAGTGTGGCCAGATTTCTTGGCCTCTTACCTCGGTAGCATAAAATTTGGCAAGTAGGCATTACAGAAGCTGATATTTTTTCAGTGTAATCGCAAGCATACTTACAACTGCAGTGTCTGGCGTTATCTCCTCTTCATGAAAATCTTTTATTACCATTTGTCGTGAAGAATATTTTTCCACGTATGAAAATCGAAAACGTTTTGTTCTGATAATGCCGAAGCTGCAGAAAGCCATTAGAAGAAAATTTACTGTTATCTATCTTTCAAACTAACAATAACCATTAATGTTTGCACTGCACTTAAAAATCTTTATATTTATTCACATTTATTTAACTGAATGATTCTTTTAGTATTTAAACTCTGAATGAGAAATGAAAGTGTTCAAAATGTTTTATCGAATGCAATTTTCTTATAGCTATGCCAGTAGATTTGGAGAAAGAAGTTCCTAAACTGATGAAAGACTGCAATAGGTTGAGTAAGTTAACGTATACTACGGCCACGATATATTTTATGATTCTCTTGAGTTTATTTATTTATTGAATCTGCGTATTAAATCGAATAGAAGTTTAAAAATATAGATTAAATTCCTACAGTATGGGAACAGAATTTGAAATACTATGTCACCGAAAACGAAAAGTCGCACACTACGAATTATGACATGTGTACATGTCGTGTCATTGTTTATACACAATTTCTACACATTCATTTTTGACCAAAGTTGCGTCAACAATTCTCCAATATTCTTGGAGGATGAAGGAAGCGTCCAATTAGTCCGGAGATCTTTCTCTGATATACCCTACACACTTTCAACTGCACTGAAATTAGGACTTTGCGGTGGCCTATTCAGGTATAAAAATAATATCTCTTCCTCTTCGATCCAAACTCGCAAAATCTGAGCTCGATTATCCTTGGCATTGTTGCTTTGGAATATACCATTGCCTTAAGGGAAGAAAAATTCACTGATGGAAGGAATTGGTCATTCAGTATATTTAGTTACTTAGGCGATTTCATTTGTTTCAAAACACTGCATATCATTCATTTTTTCGAAATCTAGTCCACCCAAACGAAAGCAATCTCGAATCATAACCTATTTTCCTAAAGTCTGCTGAAATGAATTTCTGCACGAACATAATGAGTAAACAATGCACCAAGAATCCTATATTTCAGAGTATTTCCTTTTTAACTGTAATGCATCTGTCAGGTTCAAACAGCATAAATCTGGAATCATCAACCCACATAATCAGGTTTTCTCCATTGCTTAGAAATCCGCCCTTTATGTTAGCCGCCAAGTTGGAATTTTTTTTCAATTAATTTCTAAGAAGGTAGAGTCACTAGGTTATTTTGAAGCAGGCGTACGTGAAGAATGAGAAATGCCTTCGCCGGAACTCGAACCTGGACTTCTTGAAAACGCGCCGAGTGTGCCAGCGTTACACCACGAAGGCATGCTGAAAGAAGGAAGAAAATATCTTACATATCCCTCATTTTAAAGGGAGATTGGGAATTAGGGGACCTATTCGCCAAATCCTGGTGGTGCTGAATTATTGTCCACCACCTTTTAGTTCGGGCTCCACTGTAGAGTCATTCGTAGCATCAGATACAGCGATGATTCGCTTCAAGTCTGTTAAGAGTTTGGTGCTAGTTTATACAACCAAAGAAGGTCAAACTCGATACATTTTACTAAATAATGATCTTAGATCTCGCAATGATATCTCATAATTCAGAGCAAAACATTTCAGAATTTCAGAATATGTTAACAGGTTTATGAATTATATTATGAAGTTTTTATCTTTTTGGACATTTTTCGAGTGTTAAATTATTTGAAAATGAAACACAGCGCTTCTTAAATGTTTGAGAACTGAATAACCTGGAGTCATTCTTAAAAAAGAAGAATACAACGTGCATATTTCTTGCCTAAGCAGAATTTCTCCCAAACTATGTAACTGGAATACAATACAATCGCCCATACTTTCTGCGATTTATTTAGATTTATCGATGGTGATAGATGACTGTAGAGTATGGTAAATTATCACGGTGAATGAAAGATAATTATGGACGATGCGAACGATATATATCCACAAAGGTACACACATATCAAATAACGACACATACATACTGAAAGATTATAAGACCGTATAGGGTTACACTTGATCTGGTAATGCTAGCAGACTGAAAAGAGTTATCCCTATGTCTTAAATAAACTACAAAGTCTTAATCAAATTCTAACAACAACCTTTTTATTTAAACATAACTTGGAACTAAGGATATAATATAAGGATAAACTCTTGTGCCACAATAACCACAACTCGTGGTGATGCAAATAAAGAGAACAGTCAGTTTAAGCTAAGCTTTGAACAGTAATCTGAGACTGCACAATTAAATTCTAAGCTAGAAGTTGGTTCAATACATTTACCGGTGCGTCACATTCAAAATATCGGCGGCGATAGACCGCAAAACTGAATAATTTATAACGGTTAGAACTGGTAGAAACTAAGCACTTAGCGGGCAAATGCCAGAAGCACTCTGTTTCACATCCAAAAAATCTCGGCTTAAATTGAACTACTTGCAGTTATTGTGAATAATGCAGCTAATACTTAGTGCAGATGTCGCCGGAGGAATTATTTGTTTAAAAATTTATAAATAAAATATCGCACAGGAAATACTACTCTCTATATTTCCAAAATAAAAGTAAATTAATCAAGAAGATTTCAAGCACTACTTGCTCTAAAACTTAATATAAATTATTTTTTAATTTCTGGTTCGTGGTTGCAACATCTATCTGTTTAGAAAACATTCCAGCAGTGTCAATGTATGAATGCTACGCAGAGTGGACACCTTGGAGCGTGTGTGACACTTGCGGCAAAGTAGGAAAACGAAGAAGGATAGGCGAATGTAGACTTCAGAAATTTGTGAAAGAAGAAGTAAAGGTAAGCTTTTTTTTAAAAAAATATTGTTAACCGTCTTGTCGTATATTTATACAGAAAGAATATTTATGGCTGGCTTTTGTGGTTTTCATCATGTGAAACGGCAGGCAGTACGAGCCAGTTTCCTTTAGAATGTCCTTCATAAGTTTCCTTAGACAGATAGTTCTCGTGTGCTTTGCTCTGTTTAAATAACTTAAACAGGTTAGTTTAGAAGTTTCAATAAGTGAGATTATTATAAGGTTATTTAATAATATCGTTTACTGAAACTTCCAAATAACCTGTAATACTTATTTGTCTGAAATATTTAAGTAAATATACATGTAGACAACAAATAGCAGTTATCCTTTCTAACATAATATAACTTACCACACATATGCAATATTCTCGAATTGCAAGAAAATGTACTTTATAATTTCAAAATATCAGCAATTTGAGCTCTTTGAAATCTAAATTCAATCTAAAAACACTAATAACTTTTTCTACGATCAGTTACTTACAAATTTCAGAAAATCAAATCAAAAAGAAAAAAACTAGGTTTAAAATTTGAAAACTGAAAATTTTATGAAGGAATAACAAGAAATATGTAAATAAAATATATATAAATAAAATTATTAAACCACATAAGTATATGCCATTTAATAATGAAACAGTAAGGAATGAATCCATGCGGTATGCTTTATTTAAAAAGTGCTATTAAAATGAACAAGTTTGCAGATTACATCAAGTCATTTTTACACACTCTCAAACGAGAATTATTCTAAATAGTTTCCTTGAACGAATAATCAGTTCTAAATTTTAAAAGAACAATTTATACTGAAAATGTCAAATTCTATTGATAGGATATCCTTTCACTCTCTATGGTCATAGGCATATTTCCATCAAGTAGGAACACAATTATTTAAGTCACTTAACATGTAGTTATATAAATTAATTTATAACACAGTTATACAGATAGTCGCACAGTTAAATTCCGCACCCAAATGTTTTTAATGATTTTCTGTATTGCCACCCTTTTCATCTTCCCGATTCTTTCTTTTCATTTGTGGTTTTGTTATTTCCTTAAAAACAAACTTCCTTTTGGGAAAAAAAATCGTGACTAAGAAAGAAGATTATCTTTCTTAGTTGCATTTGTTAGATTCCCAGTTGCTGAAAATTTTCAGTTCGTAGCAATCAATTCATCCGAGCATTGCTAAAAAATGTTCTTCATTTTGAGTTTAGAATACTACAAACATGTCCACTAATTGCACACATTTATGTCCATTTATATATTAATTATTACTAATATTTTTATAATTCGAAAGTTTCTTTCACGTATTCAAACACAAGAGAGGGAAGACAGTGTAATTTAATCATTGGATGAACAGTTAACGGCACAAAATTTACCTAAAAGATTACAAAGCGATGATCTTTAGTGCGGAGTTTACGTACCTTAATCCGAAATTTGCCTATGCCCATCCATACAGATTATGGAAGTAGGAAGTAAGAAGATCATGGAGGTAGGAAGTCCTTTCTTACCTCTATGATACAGATAGTCATCTTAAGCTGGATGTTTGTCGTGCCGGGTCAAAGGTAGAACACACTGACGTTCATTATTTATATTCTTTTTACAAATGAAATGGTTCTTAACACAGCTTCTTAATCTTTTCACAGACACCAGAAGGTAAAATCATCGAAGCAGACTTCCCAGTCGTTGGAGTCGGCTGTCACTCATTTTTACTCGATGGTATCCCGGCAGCGAAAAAGATATTGAATAATATACCTAATATAATTCTGGAGGAATATTGTGAAGTATCTTGCGGTGAGAATAACTATGATAAATTTTGTTTGCATTAGTATACTCACTTGTTAAAAATTCTCACAGTATGTTAAAATATGTTTTAAGTAAGCATAATTTAGTGCTGATCAGAAAAAAAGAAATTATACAATTCGTATCACTGTTATATATATCTGCATACTAATGTGGGTAACTAATTCTCGTTCAAAGAGAAATTCGCAATTAATTAACGAATTACCATTGATGAAATAACGAAGCAATTTAACGACCGTTCTAATTATATAACTTTGTTGATTAATTAATGCGTAGTTATAGTTCCTTTCTTTACTTTTATACATTTTAAAGTTAACCTATATTTGAAGTTCATGTTTTCCTATATTTGTCTTCATATTTTCTTCTAGTCTCATAATTTCCAAAGACCAGAAGCTATATTTACACCGGAGTATTGAAAGATATATGAGTGCTGAAATTTCGTATGAAAGCAAAAATAAGTTTTCAAAAGGACTTGTTTAGATACATATTTTATATTTTCTTCAACACAGTGTAGTTCATTTGGGTAAGATTATTTAGGTTATGACCCGTTGTGGTTAAGCTTTCAGTTTCATTTCTTTTATCAAAAGTTGCGAAATTATTTAAATTTTAGAGATTCACAGCCATGGCAATTGCTGTTATAGGTATGTAATTTGTTTCAAACTCTTATAAACATATAATTCAGGAAAATGTTATGAAAGTTTAGTGGAATTTACCAGTGGACCACTCCCCTCCTTAAGTTCCTCATATGTGATGGGAAGAAAAATTGCGTTTTTTTAATTCATAAGATTATAAGGCCAACCTTTTGGCATGCTTTTGTAGTGTAGGTAGAAGCGTACTCAACGCGGTCGGAAGGTTTGGAGTTCGAATCTCGGCGAGGGCATTGCACACGTTTCAGCATCAAAAAAACCTAATGTCTCTACAAGGTATGTTTTCGCTAATAGATGTTTTTTTTATTTTATATCGCTAGATATGCAAGAATCTCATTATCTGTATGCTTTCATAGTCCATAATTTCTAAGGACTAATAATGTTTGCCAGAGATAGGCATTAAAAGTGCAGATCATGTTTCTGAATTTCCATTCTTCGATTGCCTCCATGCGCGTTGCCATCAAGTTTTCAAATAATCTAACCTAAAGTTCTTTCAAGCCGATTTCTCTTCTGTTTCTAAATATGTAAATGTTTTTCCAGGATCATATGAATTAGCCTATCAATAAAATCGCAGAATAAGGAAACAACTTCTTTTCATTTATTATGCTCTATATCAAATAGTAGTTACAAAAATACCATTTATAATAATGCTTGAATTAAACTTTTATCTGAAAATACTTCAATTTCATGATACATCCTTTTGAGTTGTACTGGAATCTACTCGCCGTATCATATCACTAGGGTTACTCATAGCAATTAGGTTTCATTTCGAGTATGGTGGTACAGCAAATTTTGAAAACTTCTTGTTTGAGGTATTTCGTAATTGATTATAGACTTATTGTTTCTGAAATACTCTGCTGGTCATTAAAATTGCTACAAAAAGGAGCACGATGAGCGGGAAATTTGCATGCAAGAGAGAACATGCAGAGATATACGCATATTATAGGAAAAAGCAGTGACACTTTGAAGCAATAGACACTGAAAATGTCGATTTTCACTTGAAAATCGCGTAATCCCATTGTTTTTAGAGTTGGAGTTAGTATTTCATGTAATAAAAAATGACTCACACAACACCTTTCAAAATTCGAACGCGGTAAATTTGTAACCTACCAGAATTAAGAATATCACTCTCTGCCATTCGCTTTAGTTGAGCTCCGACTGTTATGAGAATTTGCAATCAATCAGTCTTGAAGGGCTACGCAGAGTAAATCTCAATAGCACCCTCTCATCAGTGACCACGACAACAGGAAGCTTATTAGCACCGCTGTTAGAGATCGTACAGATACATCATATACTCTCAGTCAGGAAATTGGGTGTGAACCAAGTATTCGTATGTGCACTGGCATGAAGGCTGCAGCATCAAGAAAACTATCAGTGAGGCAACTATTTTTTCGGCTTCCGTTGACTGTACAGCATAAGAATTAGCGCCTGCAATGGTACGTTCAGCGATGCATATGGATGCATTAATGTCATGACGTCGTCTTTCCTAGTAAATCTCGCTTTTACAGGGCCGGGTTAAGACTACTAGAGGCCCTAAGCAATTAAAAGAGTTGGGTAATCATGCATGCATTTACAGTACAGAGCCTGTTTCTCCCTTCTCTCTTGGAATTAGTTTAGCTGCACCAAGCGTTTTTTGATAAAACTGGCAATCAAAAATTTTTGTGCTGGCTCTTTTCCTTGAGTTCGGTAAGTATTTTTCCGTGGTACCTGCTTTTTTTGATGCCCAAAGGCAGTGAAGAGAGTAGATACTTGCATTCTTCATCGTCATATGGGTCAAGCACCTAACTTGATGGTATGGTGTAGTACTAAATAGACATCCTATTCATCTGTACTCCAAATATCTTGTGTTTTGAGTAATCAGTTATATAATGGAGATTTTAATTATCCTTGTTGCGCCAGGTTTCCTGGGTCTTTATCACATTACCTTTCAACAGAATACTACGAGACTGCATGTTGTCCACTCTATCTTACGTTTTGCAATATACAGAGTGTTCGGCTACCGCCTTGTTGGAATCTCCTTTAGATCACTCACCAATCAAAAACGTTAATGGTTGAAAGTTAATCGTTGCAGAGAGACTGGCATGATAACATAAGTCGTCTGGTTCCACATCAAGAGTATAACAGCTACTATTTTTGCCAGAAGTGGATGCACGGTATACTGTTATCTGCGTGTTTATCTTTCAAAATTATCTGAAATTTTAGTAATTTCATATTTTTATTATTATGCATTTTTAACATAAACAGGAGTTTGGTAACTGCTTTATTTAACGGAATATTAATTTTAATAGTTAGCAATGTGTATTGTCTTGTTGTAGGTGCTAGTTTGAAAAATGAAAGTGCATCACATTGGGATGAATTATGATCACTTTATTTCTATTGATCACTTTATTTCTATTAGAATACTCCATGTTACACGAGATCTCTTCCTCAGCTTCCAGATCAGATTCCTCGTAACAGCTACTTTACCACCATGAGGTGGGCAGTTCACTCCAGCATTCCAATGTGGCGCGATTCTTGAAGACTTCTCATTCACCACCCTCCTTCACTGTAAGCTCTGCCCGCCAGTTCCTCACTGTTTTTCTGCAACCGTATTAACGAAAAATCTCCTGATGGCACTTCTTGTGACGAAATATACTCCCTTTTCGAATTTACTGGGTTCCACCAATAAAGAAAGTCAATTAATTGTAATAAATCACAACACAGTTTACAATTACACCTAAATGTAAAAGTTTGATAGCTACAACTGAGATGTTTCAACATTGCTCTCAAATGGCAAAATGCAAATCTTTGAAACACCTCTTTTAAATAGTGCCATGTTTTATCTTCATATTTACTACTCGTATTTTGTTGTCATTTCCTTTGAAAATATTCTACCTCTCTTCCCAGTAAGCAGTTACAAACCAGGATATTATCTTTCTCGTGATAACTAAAGTCCCTATTTTCACATTATTCTTCCTGCACATCCACTTGCTCCTTTGTTATAAATTATTTAAATAAGTATGTTACCACGTTTTGAAATTAGTTGAATAAATTTTGTTACCCGCTGCCACTGGAAAAGTCTATTATCTGGCAAAGTACCAAAATCTTTCTCTGGGATATCTGCAATTGAACGACTTATCAAAAAGTGTGCAGGCGTTAACACATCGAGATCATTTGGATCTGTTGATAGAAGAGACATAAGACGACGGTTAAATATCCTTTCAATCTCATTTGACAAAAAAAAAGTACCGCTTGAACTTGTTTAACTTATGTGCTGTATTCCTTCTACTTCGTAGTAAGGAATCCTAAATTTCTTCTCGCCAATGGCAGTTTAGCATTGTTGATAAATCTCAGACATCACGCGAACCCTCTTTGCAGCTTTACAAAAGACGAAATCTTTGAAATAAGTGGTAGCTCTTCTATATCTATTCCAACAGCACAAGAAGAGTGTTTCCGTTCTTCTTTCAATGCTTCCTCATAATTTGAAATATTTTGATAAAATGAAATTTCTTTTGACATATCCACTCTGGGTCATTTTATCAAAGTTTAGGAACTAACAAATCACTAGGATAAGACCCCGTTTCAATTATCTGGGTTCTCTTTCCTTGATCACAATCATCTGGGTTCACACAATCACCAATCATCTGGTTCAATCGATCCATCAAACAATCATCTGGATTCTTCTTTCTTTGAATGTGATTCCAATTTTCCGCTGAAGGAGTAGCTGAATCTCTTACACTCTATGTTCTACAAACATTTGTTATCGGTTAGAGTCAGACATTAGCAGATACTTTAGGATAATACAGTATTTGAATCCTTCCATGCACGTTTAGAATGAATTTCCATTTGTCATGCACGTCTGACTGCTTGCCTTAAGTACGTTAACAAAACTGCAGAGCAGAGCTCCAGTCACGCAATCGAAATTGGTTTAATGGAAACAACTCAAGTTTTTGCAATCAACAGTTTTACATAAATAGTTCAGTGATTAGATGACCTAACATAAATAACTACACCACAACTTTTCTCCGATGCATCACAGAAACCATGCAGCTGAATCTTCAAAGGTTCAGATAACAGAATATTTCTAGGAATGCGAATTAAACTTCAGTGTTGAATTTTTTCATACATAGTCTGCACTTTTCCGCTTCCGGAACCGGATCATCCTAGGCAAATTTAAATTTCCAAAGTTCTTGAAGAACTTTTGTTGATAACAAAAGGTGCCATCTAACCCAAAGGTCGAAGAAATTTGCGATCGAAGATAATATAGTCCGTTTTGTTTGAATATCTTGACAATTTAAGATCACAAAGTTACAGAAAAATTCATCTGTATTAGAGTTCATTGCAGGCCAAGAACTTTTATAGCCTTATTTTCCTCAATCATGTGAGTTTATTTCTTGTTATAGAGTCTTTATGTTTCGTTTTCTAGGACTGGTCTTTCATTGATAGACCACTTGCGTAGTTCAAACCCACCTTTTCTAAGCATTTGCCTGATTTCAACTACTAGCTCAGAACCCTCTTGACTATCAGTACTCGTCAATAAATCATCCACATACAAATCACTCACAACTATGTTGGCGCTTTCAGGATAATTCTCACTCTCTTCAATTAGTAATTGCTACAATGATCTTGTTACCACGTATGGGGCAGAGGCAGTTTCATAGCTGACGTTAGTCAACAGAAAAACTTGCATACGTTGCTTCGAATAATCTCTCCGATATATTCTTTAATATTTCCAATGTTTAGGCTCAACTTTTACTGTAGAGACATTAGATATTTTTGAAAGCAGGAGAGATGAAAAATAAGCAATGCCCTTGCCGGGACTCGAACCACGGACCTCTTGAATACGTGCCGTGGTTGACCACACTCGTTGACACACAAACAAATGCTATTATACATTTGTTTATTTATTTTGTTAGTGCTGTAACTTACTTGTCTAATCCTCGTGGTATACTTTGTGGAATACGAGGAGTTAGACTTAAAAAAAAAAAGTAAACTTCGCTTCTCTGTCCTCGAATCCTTCATTAAATTATTATAAAATAGAACACGGACCCACACGTTCTCCTGGCATTCCAAGGTTTTTAAAATAAATATTAGCATCCGAAGTTTTAAAAAAATTATGCAACTACTCTTTTCCTTCGACCTAGATCTTTGTCAGTGTAAGTTCCTCATGCTGTATAAATTTAATGAACTTTGACTTCCTGTGAATATGTCCAAAAGGATTCCACTTGTGAACTTTATGAACTGTAATAATCTGCTCCAGAGTACCATTTTAAGCATCTTTTTTTAATTACGTTGGTTCCTTACGTTGGTTAAAATTATTTTCTGTATTTCCAATTTTTGTATTCTCAAGTTCCTCAGTTCTCAGATTCTTACTCACAGTGTTTTTTGACATTATTCCCAAACGCTTTGACCCTTTGGACATCTGTTTAGCATTATGAGTACAGTTCGTTATAACATTATGTTACCAGTAG
Organism: Stegodyphus mimosarum; assembly: GCA_000611955.2. Classification (NCBI taxonomy): domain Eukaryota; kingdom Metazoa; phylum Arthropoda; class Arachnida; order Araneae; family Eresidae; genus Stegodyphus; species Stegodyphus mimosarum. The sequence continues at coordinate 498,113 of KK117501.1, forward strand.
TTATTATATTTATCTCATTACGTTTGTCTGGTACGTCCTATATATTTATCTGTACTTTTGTTTCTGCGAAACAAATGTTCTAACTTCAGTTTGTGAATTTCAACTTGTATTGAAATTATACTGTAATCTCTTTGTGTCCTAAATAATTATTTTTAATAAATACTGGATGCGGGGTGTACCCTGGGATTGCACGGCTTACCATAATAGGTAAACTATAGAGTCTTTGGACAACTTCAGTTGCTCATCTCCTCAACCTTTCTTTGTTAACTCTTCTAAAGCTTGCGATTTTTTAGGGTTCGCTAGTGTGGAAAAGCATTACCAGTTGACCCATGATAGATCGGTGGTGTCCACCATACTTTTAACTGTACCTGACTCATTTAAGACAAAATGACGAGGTATATTACAACCTCCATTTTCCAATTTACAGTCTACTAATGAAATTTATTCCATATGACCCCAAAATAGATATTCTTGCATGAATTTTCTGTACTGATTGTAAATTTCTAGTACTAGAGAAGGTCTTTGCTCCATATAAGGAAATCTACATTTCTTGCGGATTACAGAAAATTTAAGGACTAGGTTCGAAAGGAAGCTTAATTGAGTATCTTTAACGTTAATCACGAGTATGCGAATTTTGAAAATGATCCTCAAGCAATCTTTCTTCTGTTGTAGGAGGGTGCGAATCTGGCATACTCTCTAATTTCCAAAATGACTTAACTATTTCTTTAGTATTTACCCTTACGTGGTTTGCTAACACTGGATTGCTGTGTTTAGGAAATTCAAAAGCTGTTGCCCCTGCAGTTATCGAACCTAGGTTTGAGCTCACAGGCAAAAGGTAAATCCCCAGTATTTCCTCGGTCTGCTTAAATTACATAAAAATTTTAAAAAATAAACGATGAAATCTAAAATACATGAATCTAAAAATATTCTTTTTTGCGTTCATGTTAGAATCTTTTTTAACACTGCAATTTCGGTTGCTTTTTTTGAATACAAAGCTGACGATACCATTATAGGAGTTGAATGCATGCACCATTGTGAAAACAAAGTTATTTTTCAAAAAGTTACCATGTTATATTTGGTTACTTTTATCATCTTCAAGCAAACAATCAGAAAAGAATGAAAACATAGTAATTAACGTAGTATATACCAGTCGGTTCATCTATATTGAACAGCTGACACCACGGATATATTATTATTTGAAATACAGCAAATGTTTTGAGTATGACACAATATTTTTACATATTGTGATTTTTTTGTTACATAGAAGGCTATGTAGGAGACATCACGGAGATGAAGGTATACATGAAGAGCTCTTTTTTGAAAAAAATAAAGATTCAGGCGTCGAAGAAAAAGAAAGGAAGTAAGTTTTCCCTTGGCGCTTAATAATTTAAGTTCGTAATGTTGTATTATAGTGAATGTCTAGTTATCCATGATATTTAAAGCAAGGTTTTAAATGGAAAATTAGACGGGGATATTCCAAAAATAATCTTATTTACTCTATAAGAAACATTTTGGCGGGTTTTAAGCAAACGATACCTAGTACTCTACTGAAATTGAAGTTTAATTAAAATAATAATGATTGCTGAGGTTTACAGTTTCTCTTCTGGACAAAGTCGATTATATTCCTCTGCTTGATATCCATGATGACATTCTTTGGACAATACGGCATATCTCCACAAAACTATGACGTCATCAAAGTATAACAGCATTTTGACTTATCTAACCTAACATCTTGTTTGAATATTACACTTTTCCATCAATCAGCACCTCCAATTTATTTATTTATTTACACAGTCCAGTCACATTAATGTGACCATCTGTCAAAAGCCAGAATAACCACCTTTCGCAGAGCGGACTGCTGCGAGACGTGCAGGAAGAGAGTCACATAGGTCCCTGAAGGTGTTCTCTGGGATGTTGAGCCATGCCGACTCTAATGCCGTGGCCAGCTGCGCTAGATTACGCGGTTGAGGATCCATGGCGCGAACAACTCGATCGAGATGGTCCCACAGATGCTCGATTGGGTTTAAGTCAGGTGAGTTTGCTGGCCAGGGGAGGACGGTAAACTCATCCTGGTGCTCTTCGAACCACGCACGTACACTGGCAGCTGTATGGCACCTCGCATTGTCCTGCTGGAAGATGCCATCATCCTGAGGAAAAACAATGCGCATGTAGGGGTGAACATGGTCCGCAAGGACAGATGCGTACTTGTATTGATCCATTGTGCCTTCCACAATGATCAGTGAACCTAGAGAATGCCAGGAAAACATTCCCCAGACCATAATGCTCCCGCCTCCAGCTTGGACCGTTCCGGCAATGGTTGCAGGGTGGTTCCTTTCAGAGGTTTCACGCCTTATACGCCAACGTCCATCTGTCCGATGGAGCATAAAACGCGATTCATCCGAAAACGCAACCTGTCGCCACTCAGTGGACGTCCAGCTGCTGTACTGGCGTGCAAATTCTAGCCTTCGCCGTCGATGAACAGCAGTCAGCATAGGTGCACGAACCAGGCGTCTGCTTCGGAGGCCCAGACGCAGCAATGTTCGCTGAATAGTACTTTGGGAGACACTTTTGGTAGCCCCTTGGTTCATTTTGGTGGTCAGTTGCTCAACGGTAGCCCGTCTATCTGCCCGAACGCATCTCCGCAACCGTCGTTCGCCTCTGTCATCTATGGCCCGTGGTGCACCACATTTGCCACGTCGCTGATTTTGGACAGTCCCATTTTGCCATGCACGGTACACTTTTACCACGGCGGCACGCGAACAGTTCACAAACTCAGCCGTTTCGGAAATGCTTCCACCCTTGGCCCGAAAGCCAATGATCATGCCCTTTTGGAAGTCGGATAAATCGCTTCGTTTCTGCATTACGCCAACGATTGAAATGTTTTCCGAAGCCCTCACACACCCTTTATATACGCTCAACTGTGCACTGTGCTGCCACCTGCCTTCTGTGATTGGTTATTTAACTCTGACATGGAAAGTACGTGGTGGTCACATTAATGTGACTGGACTGTGTATTTGCTCTTCCACTCATTCAGTTGAACATTCCAACCGAAATGTCTTGGTCCGAAAAAATCGAATGGTCTTTAACATGCTGATTTACCCCATCTATTCTTTAAATTACCTTTTGAAATTTTTGAACACTATGAAATATCTGAAAAATATCTAATACGATCACGTCTTTATCAGCAGAAATTTACTGCTTTACAATATTTAGAATAAATTTCTTCCAGCCAACTATGTACCTTATTTCAAACTTTAGTAACCAAATATTCCATATCAAAACTAAAAGTATCTTAAAAACTGAATGACGAAATACCAGTCTTTGCAATTTCTTCATATTTGCATATGCTTTTACATCAATCGAAGTTCATCGATAACCGAATGGATAAACCCGTTAAATACATTGGTGTTTTCGAATCCTAGCAGCGGGCTGGTTGCATGGACTTTTTTCCATGTGTAAAATGAAAACAAATATGTTTTAAATAAGGCAAATATTCAGGTTTTAGCAAATTTAAAATTAAAAAATTATGAATTCTAACTTTTAATATATGGTTCCCTGGCTCATATAATTAAGTACACCAGTTAAAATACTTTAATATGAGGGGGAGGGCTAAAACATTTTGACATCCATACGACTTAAATTAACCGTGTAGGGTTCCTCACTTTTTTCTGTCAGATTAAGCGTCGAGGATCCTAGCGAACTGCTAAGCGAATAATCGCTTAAGTCCAAGAACAGAAACGTAAACTCAAGAATTACCCTTTATTCACTCAACATAAGTCGGCCCCTTTCTTTGAGCGTACAGCAAAGCTTCCACTTGGGCTTAAACTCAAACTGTAAGAAATAAGAACTAACTAATGACTAACTAAATAGATTTAGCCGAAAATAACACAGTTCTAAACTAGTTGGCCCATAATATTAAATTAGCCAGCGAACTATCAAAAGGCACATAATACGGTCAAACGTAACAACAGCTTAGAGAGATGTGCCAAAGGCAGACGCGCGCTGTTCAGGAAAATCCTAACTCTCTCTGTCGAAGTTGACTTAAATATTATTCTCTTTCTCATTTGTATTTAACCTGATTCTAAAAACTCACTCTGATAGGGAGTTGGAAGTTGAAGCTAGGTAAGATAGTGTTACGTTTTTCTCTCAAGGGTTCGTGGATTTGGAGTGAATAACGACGGCGATACTTGATGAAGTATAAAAACACACTTTATTGGCCAGTATTTTACAAAACAGCTCCAAAATCACGCTTACAGTCGTCGAAGAACTAATATAAACACGCTGAGACAATCAGCGACATAGCCTTCAGACTATCAGGCTGTAACGGTGCAGACAGCTTCACGGCAAAGCACAGAGTACAGCTCCCGACTCTGCTCAGTCGTTCTCGGAACTCCACGTACTCTCGAGACTGACTCTCCACGCTAGAACTCGCGATGCACTCGACGATACGCTAGAGTCGGGAACGACTCGGTTCAGTCGTTCCCGAAGCTCAACACACTCTAAGATAAAACTCGACGATGCACTATCTCGCGATACACTAAGAAACGCTCTCGATGTAGTCGAGGACCAACTAGACACTCGCTTACGGACTGACTATCAGCTCGCTAGACGAAACGCCAACTAACTCTCCGCGTACCAGCAGGGTTTATATAGCTTTTGGCTTGTATTCGAGAACGTTCTGGGCTAAACCAGGAAGAATTCAATCTAGAAGGTTCTCCATGCGTCTATAGCGTATCGCCAAATTTGTCGCCAAATGGGCGATTTCTCGCCAAATGCGGCAACTCTGCCTTCCCTTACCATTTTATGGCAACCCTAAACCTGCTTTGCGGGGAAGCTATCTTACCGCGCCTGGACATTTCGTAACAATATGATTCTCAGGAGACCTTTTATGCTCTTGGCCTCAAATGTCTAATGGTCTCTACAGTAGCGTTCGACCTAAGATGTGATGGACGACATTTCATTATCATCTGGATATAGTACACTTGATCTCGAATCTCTCCCTTGTCGCCTTTTAAGAGGAGGAGAAAATACGGAATTGTCGTATTCTTTCGCATCGTAAGTAGCTAATTCTTCCAGTTAGCAAATGGAAGGCTGCAATCCAAGTACCATCAACAACACAATTATTTTTTCATATTTCTGATCCGAAATGTTTAGTTGACTCTGCAAACTGCTATTTGATATGTTCTCTATGGGAAAGAATGGTAATTAATAGCTACAAAAGTAATCAAGTGTTACCAGTTGCAAAAATAAAAAAATATATAACTTGTTTTAAAAAAAATGTAAGACCACTGCTAGAAAAATAAGAAAATGAATATATTTACAATTAACTAATTATGTTATGTTTGCAAATTCTTTTGCCACATCTACATGGACAACTGAAATGTCTGCATAACTCTGTTCTTTCACAGCTCATTTCAGGCTGGAATTAAGAATCAATTCCAAAGATTCCGATTAAGATTATAAATCCGAAGAATACGGGCAACATAGCTGATGGTGTGTCAGAAATTGTTGAACTGACAAAGTGGTGTGTAGTATGACGTGTCCATGAAGCAAGGACCACTTTCCAGAAAACTGTAGACCGTAGCGACGAATATTGCGTTGTAAATATACTAATGCTTACTTGTAGAAATCCTGATTTAATGGTTTACCCATGGTTTGGTATCGCCAAATTTGTCGCCAAATGGGCGATTTCTCGCCAAATGCGGCAACTCTGCCTTCCCTTACCATTTTATGGCAACCCTAAACCTGCTTTGCAGGGAAGCTATCTTACCGCGCCTGGACATTTCGTAACAATAGGAAAGATGCATTAAATTAAAATAACTGTTATAAAATTAAAATATACCTTACAACTGAAATATTTATTTTTAAAGTTTGAGACACTGTTTTCTGAAAATTCAGAGGTCATGCACAAATTGAAGAGCGAAATATTTAAATTAGTACACAATTAAAAATGCTTAGTTCAGTGCCGAGAACTGATATGAAGACTATCGTGAAAAGTTTTAATCAATGCAATTTTTATTCAAAAAGGAGATATTACTCCTAGAATCTGTTACAATTCGTATTCTAGAGAATAGGGGCAGGTTTCAAGTACTGGCACATCGCCAACTCGTAATATTACATGCTCATATTAAAAATATTTATGAAACCAATGAATTTTTTTTGTATGACTATTACATAATGATCCTAAAGTAAAAAAAACTGCATGTGAGTATTATTGACGCATGATTAGTATTTGGAAACTTTATGTGAAAATATTTTCAGATACCAAATATAATAGAATTATAAATTAAAGAATATTACACACTACTAAATCACAAATGAATGTTACTTAATGACATTAAATGAGAAGGAAAATCCACCTCGAATTATTATAATTTTTTTAGTCGACTTTCGTAAGGAAAGTGATAAATTCCTTAAAAACACCAAACTTGAAAACTAAAATATCTCGGTCAATTTTTGTCATTACACTAATAAAATGCTTTATTCCATACGGTTTTATTTATTTTTACCCTAACAGCTATTTTATTTTGTCAGACTTTCCTGCTTTCTCTTATTCCCCTCGCATTTCCTCGCAAGGATGTAAATGAGTTACGGTGAAAGACAGTGTTTAAACTGTTGGACCGAAAAGATTACAGAGAGCGTGATTTCGCTATTGTGAGCGCATGTTGCTATTTTCTTCCCACTGTTAACCTTAATATCGGCCACTCAGTCTTGCTGCCGAGTTATTCTGCCGATGTAGGTTCCTCAATCAACCTGCTAGTTTAAATTGAATTGTGTAGTCTCGCACTACTCTTCACCTTTAAATTTAGTATTGCATTATGTTTTAAGTTTTCACCGCGAGTGGTTGGTGTTTGTAAGCACGTAAGTCCGTACCATATATTAATTATATTGCGTTCAATAAAAGGGTCTTTTACACCTTTCTCCTGGTTGTCTTCACCTTCAAGCTTGTGCAAGAATTTGCAAGGATCAACACTTTGGCAAATCTAGTCACAGTTTATGCTAGCTAACGAACTAGATCTTACAATTTTTTTAGAATGACTACGATTTCTTGCTAAATATAACGATAGAAAATGGAAGACCCGTATAAAAACTTAGGCGTCGTAATTTATACAAAATTAATTTTTAAAGTATAAAAATGCCAAAACTTGAATATCTGCGCCATTTAAAACAGTTCTGTAGTCGAAAGTACAATACGCTCCGCTTAGTGTGATCCCGCTTGTCCACAGCTATTTTTGATAAAATTAAACTATGAGAAAAAATGTTCCTCATAAATAGCAAAGGAATTTAACTAATTTAACAATGAATGTAACTAGAAACATACAAATAAGCACTTTCACAGCATTTTAATTGGGAAAAGGCAAAAGTTTGTTTATGAACTGTACATGATGTTTTTATGCAAAAGTTTACATGTGAACGGTTCGTAACGTTTCTGAAATTATTTGACCGATACTGCATCCCTAATCTTAACACTCGGAGTAAATGTTTTGAGCTAATTTTTTTACACCTGAAAAAGAGGGACCTATGTTTGAACCTCGCAAAATCGACAAAGTTATTGAAAATGTACCTCAAAGTATGTTTGCTTTTTATCTCTTTTACTCGTAAATGGTTCACTAAAACCGAAACAAAGATGTTTAGCGATATTTCTCTGTAACACAGCGATTTAAAAGGCAATTTAAATTTATTTGGCGACTTTTTTGTTTACTTGGGATTTTACAACAGTTTAAAAAACTTATTCAGCAATATTTTGATGATATTAACCGAATTACGGATCAAAATGATTCGGTTAATACCATCAAATTTATATTTGTGCCTTTTTGTCCAGGAAAATACGTATTTTTCATGTTTTCTTATACAAAATGGCGGAACTTCAGGAATTTGATAATAACCCCCAAATGACATCGCATTAAGCGGCATTTCGTGTTAATTTATAAAGGCTGCTACTTTTGGGTATTTGGTATTTTGTTACACAGAGACATTTGACTGATATATTTTTATTGGTTAATATCGCACTTTATATAATTTAGTCTTTTGCTATTTTCTCAAAGTATCCTTAATATAATTTGCAACATTCCACTTTACATTTTCTTATTTTAATATATTTGAAGAGCAGATCATATGAAGGAAATTATGCTCTCACATTAGGTAAGTAAGTCCACGACTTCAAGGTCGCATTATAGTACAAAACCCAGCCAGCTTGAATACATACACAGAAGAGAAATATTAATAAGAAAAAAAATACACCACCTTACATTAAAATGCAACACCAAGAAGGAGTGGCCAGAAGATGAGGAAACTCGGCACACAGGGAGCGACAGCAACGAACAATAAGAGATCTTCATTCCGAAATGATATGCACTGTATAGAGCGAGGCCAGAGTCAGCTTAGTAGCTATGCGCCACTTACAAGGCTTCCGACCTAAGGCAAAACCATGGAGGTAGGAAGTGGAGTAGGTTATTCTTACCTCTGAATAAAACCAAACGGAATGATGCCTCATCAGTTGAAAAAAAAAACAGCAAACAGCCACCACGACAGGGTAGTGGCTGAACGACCAAACGCCATTAATTGTTCTTAATCAGGAAAGTTACAAAAATTAGCTTACGAAAATGATTACAAAGATGTCTTGCATAAATTGCTACTTAGGATACACAAGATTGTATTCCATGTAAAGTTAGGTTACAATAATATTGAATGGGCTGTCACGTAAGTAAAAATTATATACATTCAGTGCATAAAAGTTGTGCAAATTTCTATATGCGTTAGGCCCATATCACACATGCCTTTGTTTCATACGAACAACTGTTTCGAAGAATTTTTCTTCCTTGTTTACTATTGAAAGAAAGACGCGCGACTTTTTCCTTCCTTTCGGGAAAAAAAAAAAAAAAAAAAATTGCAAGTTGTTGGTTTTCAACCAATCAGCTATCAGCTTCGAATGTTATCAGCTTGTTTTGTAATGGAGAACCAGTTTCCCTTTTCTGTTAGGAGGTACTGGCAAAGTACGTTATCCGATGCGAGCAGTGTGGGATCGCGCGTTATCCTGCTGATAAACGGCACTGGGCACTTCCTGAAGGTATGGAAGTACAGCCACAGTAGAGCGGTGTTTGCAACACCAGGGTACCTGAGCCAAAGGCTCTACCCCTTGTAGAATTTATTTGGTAGCTACGAAAGGTGGTACGAAAGTAACTAGCCAATTAAGAAAATAAGTATCGGAGATAAATGTATACAAATATTTTTTTTTAAATTATATGAGTAGAATATGAATTACTGGAATAGTTAATATTAGATTAATTAATTATTTTCTAGGAAGCTGGAAAATAGCAAGCTGTATGAGCTGGTGAGGAGGCAAAAAAGCATGATTAGTGATTAGTAAGCACAAACATATCAAGCAACTTGAACCCAAATATATAAACAGAAAGAGAGATGTTTAAAGACAAAATAACATATATGCAGGATGTACGCAGAACGACAAACACAAATCATAATAAATACTAATAATCATAAATATATACACAGGGAATAGGAGCAAAAATAAAGTGAAAAGTGATTCAAGAGAAATGAGCAGCAGATAAAGAATTTACATTATGGTCGTATTCAACTGGGCCAAGGGCCTATCCATATTATTTAGATCATTATAATCATAAGTACAGATTTTAATGCTATCGTTGTCAATAAGGCTTTGCCTTGCGCGAAAATGTTTTGCCAATTTGTAGTAATGGGATCTGAGTAGCTTCATTCCAAGCTCCTCATGTATCCTGTTGTTTCGAACTTACCATTCGGCATTAGTAATTTGGCGAAGAACAATGTTCTGGCAAGCCTGCAACTTTTGCCTGTTAGTTTTTCTGGTCTGTGCCCAAACTGGACTGGCATAACATAACAATGGTCTGAGAATGGACTTGTAAATATGTAACTTATTGTCTATAGATAATACACTGTTCCTAGCAATTAAGGGATAGAGTTGTGCTTTACGAACTTGGAACCTCTGGATAATAGAAGTGATGTGTGGGGACCATGTAAGAGTATTATTGAGGATCACCCCAAGATAAAGGACTTGCTTGGCCCATGAAATATTTGAGTTGTAGAACTTCAGATTGCTCTTGATTCTTGTTTCCTTGTGAAGAGAACTGCCTTGGTCTTGTCAACGTTGACAGCTATTTTCCATTTGTTGAGCCAAATCTCTAGTGAGTGTATATAATTTTGTACCCGTTGAATAACTGGACCAATAGATGCACTTTGTGCTAGGATCGCTGTGTCATCTGCATACATAGCTAGTGTAGTGTCGTGTGTGGTAGGGATGTCATTCACGTAGATATTAAAATATGTGGGTCCAAGAAAGGACCCCTGCATGGATAGGGTGTGAAGTAGAATTTGTTCCAGATACGTGAAGGAGAAAGTGTCTACCAGTAAGGTAGGAATTAGTAATGTTTATGATGTATTCTGGGAATCCCAGAACGTGTAATTTGTAAGTAAGGGCATCCAGTCAAACTCTATCAAAAGCCTTGGCTATATCTATGAAGAGACCCCCGGTGACCTTCCTTGAAGCCATACCTTCAGAAATAGTTTCAATAACTCTGTACAACTGGTTGGTGGTAGAAAGATTCCTCCGAAAGCCAA
>KK117501.1:514975-595116 GCA_000611955.2 Stegodyphus mimosarum
AATCAACAGCTTTTTAACGAATTCTTTTTGTCACATTATTTTAACTAGGGATTATTTTCGGGGGATGTCTTATTTTACAAAAAGTTCCGAAAATCACGATAGGGCTTATTTTCGGAGGATGTCTTATTTTATAAAATGTTCCGAAAATCACGATAGGGCTTATTTTTGGAGGATGTCTTATTTTCAGAAAAGACGGTACGTGTTCAACGAAGCATTATATACGTTAGAACGTATCATTCCCTTACATATTATTACAGGACGTCTATAAATAATTCTTTTGTAATTTGCTGAGATTTCATTGTAGATATATCTATCTAAAATTATCTTTCTGATGTTTAAATCGTAAAGTTTTCACTCCATCGTCATTTTGATTTTGCATAAGGGTTAAAAATTTTTTTAAAAAAAATCTGTTGCAACGCTGACGTGTAATGACATTTCCCACCTGGCAATGACATATATTTTTTATTTATCAACGGTGTATTACATATGTGCTAAGGATACGTTTCACTGCAGTTTAATTTTAATTAATTATTTTTACCATTAACTTTTTTGGTAACGGTTTCAAAAAAAAAAAAAAAAAAAAAAAAAAAAAAAAAAAAAAGTGTACATTTAAGAAGACCCTACAGAAGGAATGTTCGTTTAGTGAAAAAACTATAAACGATTCCAATGAACGGTGCAACACATGGTCTTCAAAACTTTCAATAAGCATAGGTGGACGTACAGATATTAAACTCCATATAAACAGCAATAAACGTAAAATGTCAAGCTCTGCTCTTACATTTAGCTCGTCAATAAAGAATTTCTTTAAACAGAAGAAAATGGGCGATAAGGATGAGGCATTAGCTGCAATAGAAGGTTACTTTTGTATATCATACTATTTGCCACAATTAGGTCTATGGATTGTACGTCCAAGCTGTTTCAAGTGGCATTTCAGCCTAAATTTACAAGTGCGCGACCCAAGGCCGAAGCACTAGTACTAAATGTTTTCCTGCCTTACGCTTTATGAGCTTTGCACAATGATTTGCAAGAATGTTCATTTAACTGATCAATCTTAACTGATGCGTCCAATTACAAGGAAATAAAACTTTTTTCAATACTTGTCAGATTTATAGATTGGAGTTATGGAGTCAGAGTAAAAATTTTAGAATTTAGCAACTGTTTTACTACCTGTCTTGAAGAAAATAATTTGAAAGAAAAAGTTATTGGTCTTTGCGTGCCGATAATAAGAATTCAAACTTTGAAAGAGCTGATAGACGTGGAGAAAATGTTTAAGTTATACTGAAACAAAACCTTAACTATGGTTTGATTGGAGTCAGATGTGCAGCGCATGTTATCCGTAACACGATAAGAACATCACCTGATGTTTTACCGTTTGATGCAGAAATGATTATTTCTGAGATATACTTTAAATCTTATACTGTTAGAGTAGAAGCATTGAGAAAATTTCTATAACTTCGCAGAAACAGAATTTTCAACGATACTAGGATATTCACAAATACTTCTCGCAACTGAAAGAGTACTCGAAATTTTTTACCACTGAAGGCTTATTTTCAAGCTCAAGAAAAGTGTCCCATGCATAGCCCCCCCCCCCCAATCATTCAAGGACCTAAGTGTGATCATGGGAAACATCAATATGATGTCAATCAGTGTATTGTCATTGGTCATACTCCAATTCCGTAAACAGCAGGTGTTTGAAAGTGACATGCAGGAATCTCAGGTAGTCATGAGAAAAACTGCATTTTTGTCGTATCTGCTTGCTTTTGTTGAGAATTATATTCTCTATTCTTAAAATTTGTAAGGATGGAGTTCTTTTCTTTTATATATATATATATATATAATACTTTTACTAATTAATTTTTTGTGGTGGGGTCCACAAATTTGATAATTCCGGATACTGGGTGTCCGGATTTTGGTTTGCTTTATTTGAATATGGCAAAGCATTTGAGGGTTATGCCTAAGAGAAGAGCCGCCTTCGTAGAGGACAGTCTAAGGAAAATTTGCTTCTAACCACATTACGTATGCGGAATCCCCCCCCCCAAATGCAGCCAGCCCGTTCACCAAGAATTTAAACCCTAGTTGAACTACCAGTGTTCAGTGGCTTTACTGCTCGGCCACTAGGAGAGTGTCAGATTTTAGACTTTGTATGGTACACCATTTACTATGCTTACCAGCAACCAAAAGCCATTTGTTAGTTGAATGGCTAATATAGCAAAGCTCATGGGAGTATCTGCTTAAGGAAAGAGATGCCTTTATAGAGAACCTTCTGAGGAAAATTAGCTCGTATTCACATCGTTGACAGGAAAAACCGTGAAAACCAATCTTCGCCTGGGTCTGAATTACCAGCATTCAGCAATTAGCCACAAGGTGGAGCTATATGTTAGCTGAAAAAAGACTAGGCTTGCATTTTAATATCTAATTCTGCCAAATAAGCAACCTGTACCCAAAATGCTTTGAAAATTGTTACATAAATTCAAGAGATTATAGCATATTTAGTATAATATAACTACAGTTCCATATATATTAATGATGACTGAAATTAAGTAAAATATAAATTGCATTAAAACTATGACATCCAGCATAATAATAAATTTTTTCTCAATTTCCAGTTATATCCAAGCACGTAATTTTTGGTAAGTATGATTCTTTTGTTACATGTAAAATACATCTAGATAACAACTTTTCATATCTATCTATACACGTTACTTTTCAATTTTCTTTCCAGATCCTAAATCTAATTTTGGAATACTTAGCATAGTCATGTTATTAAGTTTCATACTATGGATCATACTGATGGCAATTAAGTGGAAGTCATTCATGATGCAGCGTAAAGTGCAACAATTAAGGGCAATGAGAGAAAAAGTTTTAACAGAAGAGGAATCTGAATCGCAGTACTTGTTGCAGTCAGAAGATGACAATGAGGAGAGTGCATGATTAAAGCACGTGTAATGAAGAAAGGAACTTTCAAACTTTTGCTTTCTAGAAGTACACATGCAGAATTTACTCATGTTCCATGAACAACTGACTTGAAATATCAATTAATAAAATCCGTAGAATGTTAAAAAAAGTTCACCTAAAAATTTCATATAAATTCAGTAAAGATTTCTGCAGACAGCGCAGTAAAGCAAACATATTATATACGCACTTATTTTTTTTTCAGAAAAACTAAAAATTTAAACTTTTGCTTTAGATATCTGCTTGTATCTGTTAAAAATCTTATATAGAATAATACATGCAAAGCCTTCAGTTTGTTTATAATTATCATTTTTTACGGAAAAAAAAGATATGACCAATAATGGCTGATTTATTAATGTGGATTCTGCTAAAATAAATGAGGTTGAACTTGTGCTTCTTACAGCTACTATAGCTGCATAAATGCGTGTTCATAACCCTCTCAGAGTTATGGACGAAACATTCCGGATAGACGAGTGGCTTTCTTATTCATTACACGTGAAAATTTCAGCCAGCTTTTAATGCATCCGATTTCGAGTTGGATATATATTGGAAGAAAAGGAATGAAGGTACAAAGTGAGAGAATCGTTTTTTAATTATAATCAAGAAAATATCATTTATTCATGATATTCTGAAGAACTTTGAAATTTCAGGGCTCAACCCATAATCCTCGGAGGGTTAAAACTCAATTTTGAATTTAAAAGGTAGGAATGATGCAGGTTACAAATAATTATAAGGCCTTGGTAGTTGAGTTGAAAGCATTGCGGATAAGTGTGCAAATTCATGGGAAACTAACTTATTTCATTATTAAGAATAAAATTATCAAAAAGGGTCCGCCACAAGTTTTGTTTGGGTTGCTAATATGACAAAATAATGGAATTTTAAATAACACTTCTTGAAGCAAGGCACTATACATAATACATGTTTTAATGCATCTTTTACACAAATAGTTAATTTTGATGGCATGGCATTGCATACTGTTACGAAATGCCCAGCTGTGGTAAGGTAACTTCCCAGGAAAGCGGGGTTAGGGTTGCCAGAAAGTGCCAAGGAAAGGCAGAGTTGCTAGATTTGGTACGAAATCGCCCATTTGGTAACAAAATTGACGATATACCATAGACGGAGCGAGAACATTCTAAAAGCAGGTCGAAAGTTATATAAAGCCTGCCTGTAAGTGGAGTAGGGCTATCTGATATATGTTGAGTTCAGAGATTAGCTTGAGAGCGATCGACCAAGTCAGGAGCTGAACATTAGTGTTTTGCCGTGAAGCTGTCTTCACCGTTATAGCCAGACAGCCTGAAGGCTGTGTTGCTGATTTTTTCAGGGAGTTTGTCAAAGTTTTTCGACGAATGTAACGCGTCCTTGGAACTACCTTGTGTAATATTGACGAATAAACTGTTTTGCTTCTTCATCAAGTGTTGTCATCAACCACTCCAAATCCATGAACCCGTAGAACGCAACAACTGGTGTTAGGAATGTGGTTTGCGAGTGAATGCCAGTGACCTGCCTGCAGGAGAAGGCTATGGCGGAGGAAATGAAGGCTTTGATAGACTTCTTGGCAGCTGTAAAAGCCTGACAAGAAGAGATGAAAGCCGGACTAAAAAAGATGAAAGCCAGACAGGAGGAGATGAAGGCTGAGATCAAGAGCGAAATAAAAGCTAGACAAGAAAAGGTGCAAGAACAACTCCAACAAATGGAAGTGCAACAAAACAAGACTAAAAGCGACATCGTGGAGCTTAGGAAACTGAAGCTAAATTAGAAGACATGAAAGGGAAAGTGAAGGAAAAGTTAGAGAAAACTGAAGCCAAAGTAGCAGATGTGGAAAAAAGATATGAAGAAAAATTGAGAAAATTCCGGAAACAAGTAGATGTTTTGAAAGATTTTAAGGTTGGCCCAGTTTCTTCTCATATGGTAATCAAAGCAAACACATATGATGAAAATCATCATGGAGTGTATATAAGACCCAGTTTTGAATTGTAACTAACAAATAGGACTAGAACAAGAAGGCCCTGTAGTTAGCTGGATCACTCCGAGGCGATTGACACTGCGAGGTTGACGCATCAAGCATATCCGCACTGTCCACCTGATGTTTGCGAAAATCTGAACTGATGCATTTCGTCGATACAGTCAAGGATGCGGAAATTCAGAAGGTTCTCAGAGCGGTGGATCTGAAAGACCTAAAATCCACTTTGGTCTACATCAGGGGTGGGCATTAAGTAAATCGTGATCGAAGGGGAATCACCAAGACATTTTGGGGTGATTGCCTTTGCTAAGACCTAAGACGTGCACACTTAAAGAAACATAATTATGGAACACTGACGCCAGTTAAACTGTAGAATCAGTTTTTCACAACTGATGTGACTGTGTTTGCTTAAGCAAATGATTCAATGAATATGTAGATAACACGTGTACCTCGAGTGGAAGCACATGATGATGCTTAAGTACATACGTCGGTTACAGAGTCATTAGTTCACGTATGTTTGCTGCATTGAATATGTCCATGCTCTAGCATTTGCTAAAGTTCTTCAAACATTCAACTTGATAGTTTTGTGTTCCCCTTGTTTTTGTAGTAAAAATAGTAATCTGTCTTATTTTAAAAGAGGGGTACAATGTCAAAAAAAGTGTTAAAAGAAAAACATACAATTTTAATACAGAATGGGAAGAACAGTTTTTCTTTACAATGGTGAATGCAAAATGTGTGTGCTGTCATGCAAAATACTTCCAAAAAAGTGTGGCACATGCAAAAAAAAAGGAAACGTTGAAAGGCATTTTAAAAACATGCATAGAAGTTTTGATACGGATTTTCATTAAAAAGTAAATTGTGTAAACAAAAGTTAAAAGAATTTAAATTGCAATTAATCAGACAAAAATCATATTTTATTAAACCCAATACTATATCTAAGGCAACAACAGTTGCATCTTTTCGTATCAGTCATGTGTTAGCAAAACATAAGAAACCTTTCGTAGATTGAGAAATGAATAAAAAATGCGTTTCTGGAAGCCAGTACTTCATTATTTGATTCATTCAAGAATAAAAATGAAATTATTTCTGTAATTAAAGACGTACAACTTTCACGTAGAACTGTCACATGCCATATAGAAATAATGAATTCTGATCTGACTGATCAGATGACAGAATATATTATAACTGTATTTGCTTTTCCTTGCAGTTATACAAATCTACGGACATTGTTGCTATTTCTCAACTTTGCATTTTTATAAGAATGTTTTTTAAGGATATGAGTGTAAAAGATGAATTATTAATAATACTGCATACAAAGAAAAAACTAGGAGAAGATGCTTACTGCGTCTTCAAAATATACACAGAGGATAAAAAAATTCCAATTTATAAAGTTGTATCGAAGACAATTAATGAGGCCCCATCACTGGATTTTTGGCTATGTGTATCACAGACGATGACTTATCGCATTTCCTTTCCTATCATTGCATTATTCAGCCTTCATCAACAGGCTTTCTGTTGTAAAATTCTAAATATGTGTTGTGGGAATCTGCATGAAAATTGTGAACTGAATTCGAGGAAGTCTTCCGAGAAGAATGTTTCGAGCCCAACTAGAAGAAAATTAATCTGATTAGGGGGAATTGTTATATCATGCAGATCTTCGTTGGTTACGTCAGAGTATAGAGGACCTACTATAACAGGTAAAAGATTTTTTGGAATGAAATGACAAAGTGTTCGTTGAACTTAATGATGAAGTTTGGTTGCAGGATTTAGCTTTTGTTGTTGATATAACAAGCAATCTTAATGCAGTGAACTTAAAATTACAAAGAAAAAATAAAATAGTAGTAGAATTGATTGGATTTGTTAATACTGTCAAAAACAAGTTAAAGCTAATACCTTCCAAGCTGTTGAAGAATGAACTAAAAAATTTCAAAAATATTTCTGAAGAGTTGTTTAAAAATAGAGGTACATTAAACAAAGAGAATTAATCTGCATTTTTAACGATGAATATAATTAAGACAATATATCATTCCTGACTCACAGACGACCATTTAGAATCCATTGCAATATTAGCAGTTAGTAATTACATACAGAGATATTCAAAATTAATGGACAGTATGCAGACTGTCTTCTACTATCTATAACTGCAAGAACTAACTTTAGATGTAAATGATTTATTATTAAATGTATTTTGAATTGTTTGATAATAAATGCATCATTTGAAATTATTATACGTGTGGCTACTCATATTAAGTTCGCATGTTGGGTTTTGTGTTAAACACAGTTTTAAAAGAGTAAGTTTTTCTTAGGTAGGTAAGTACATATGCCATATTAAGTTATAATAAATACTGTAGACTTTTTTTTAGCTCACCACACCTACACCACTGGGTGGATCGCAACACCTTGAAAAAATTAGAAGCAGCTCTGGAAAAGTCTGCCCACCCCTGGTCTATGGCATGAAGTTCGAGTCGGCTCAAAGAACACCATCCTATTACAGCAGTGCTAGAAGAAGACCCAGACTTTGATGTCGATAAACTGAGGCCAAACAAAAGCAAAGCTTGAAAGGAAACGATCAAGTGCTGGAATTGCGGACTGGAAAGACATCTCTGCAGGAACAGTCACATGAACCACGACCAGGAGAGAGCTCCCGTGAAACCAAACCAGGGAAGCTAAAATGTAGCAGTCTCCCAAGACAGATGTTGCCTCTTTGAAAGTTGTCCAATTCTTTTATGAGTGCGGAGATAATGGACTGTTCATTGAAGGATACGTGAATAAGCCTCCTTTTAAGATGATCATCGATATGGAAAGCAAATGTCATCATAGTTAGAACAGATGTAGCTCGGGAATTGAATGGCATGTTGTGCTGGATTCCATCCTGTGTGATTTTACACAAAGTGGCAAGTGATTTACACATATTCCAAATGAAAGTAAAATTAAATCACAATTTCCTTCACTTTGGAAATGAGACCTACCAGTACTTTCCTTTCGTCGCTAACACTGCGGATGAATCAATACTTAGACTGGCTTAAGTACGACCTTACACTGGACTTAAACAAGATGCACTCTGCAAAGGAAAATATAGCTGCGTTTGAAATTAAAAAACAGTATTCCTTCAGCTGACCAAGTAAAAACAAAAACATATGTCACCATCCCTCTGATGACAGAATTATTAATGACCAGCTCCACAGAAAACAACAGCTTAAAATTTAGAATAATTTAATACCTTGAAAATAGACCAAGATATGTATTAGTTGCCTCGACATTAGCAGATCTTTCAAGAGACTTCTATCTGTGAGAGTGGCAAATGTTAGCCACAGACCGAGACCCATCCAAAAGGGTGTAGTGATAGCAACATGCATTTCCAAAACCCCACCTGCAAATTCAACTGAGGCAACAGGCAAATTAATGGAAGACTTAACCAACGAACAAGACATGCGGCAGAGGAAACAACTAAAGAATTTGAAGATGTGTTTTCTAGAACATCCCAGAGATGTTGGCCGAACAAAACTGATACAGCATCGAATTGATACAAGGGATCACTCTCCGATGAAGCAACATCCCAGACATCTGCCATTTGCAAAACAGAAAGAAGTAGGAAAACTTCTGAAGAAGATGCAAGAAAATGACATCATCGAACCATCCACAAGTACATGGGCATCTCCTATAGTTTTTGTCTGGAAGAGACGGCTTGACAAGATTTTGTGTTGACTACCAGAGATTAATAATGTCACTAAGACAGTTACCCTATTCCTAGGATTGATGATACTCTAGACACCCTGTCAGGACATAAGTAGTTTTCCACTTTGGACCTGAAGAGCGGATACTGGCAATTGGAAATTCCTCCTGATGACAGAGAGAAAACTGCATTAACTGCTGGCCAAGGACTCTGGCACTTTAAAGTTATGCCATTTGGATTTTGTAATGCAGCTGCAACATTTGAAAGCCTGATGGAGACAATGCTTCGTTGCATATCTTACGAATCCTGTCTGGTCTACCTAGATGACATCATTATAGTGGGCCACAGTTTTGAAATCAGGAAGGCGTTGTAGAAATTGAAACATGCTAACCTCAAGCTGAGTCCATCGAAATGCAAGTTGTTCCGTAGTGGTGTCACCTATCTGGGGTATGTCATCTCCACTGAAGGCTTCAGCAGTTAAGGACTGGGAATGCCCTGTGGATATTTATCAACTATGGAGCTTCCCGGAACTCTGCACCTATCACAGAAGATTCATGAATGGTTCTCTATTGCAAGGCCACTGCATAAATTAACAGAGAGTAAACAAAAATTTGGGTGGACTAAGGAGTATGAAAAATCCTTTAATCAGTTGAAGGCGGCATTAACATCTACGCCCATGCTTGCATATCCCCCGATCGAGAGACAATTTATATTAGACACAGATGCAAGCACTGAAAGTGTAGGAGCTGTCCTTTCCCAAATAAATGATGGTCAAGAGAGAGTAATAGTCTATTGGAGTAAGTGTTTGTCCAAAGAAGAAAGGAATTACTGCATCGCTCGTAAAGAATTGCTCATTATCATTAAAGGCATAGAACATTTCCATCATTATGGCAGAAAATTCTTGTTGCGGACCAATCATAATTCTCTAACCTGGCTATTGAATTTAGAAAGTCCTGAAGGACAAACAGCCAGCCAGCGGCTCCTCCCACGGAAATGTAGATGCTTTATCCAGGAAGCCTTGTTCTGCACACTGCAGGCATTTTTCAAAAGCCGAGGCTAAGTATGGGTGGAAAATCCTAGAATTTAGAAAATAATAGCTTCAACATCAGCCGATCCAGAGCTGTGGAGTGATGAAAAAGTTAGAGAACAATTAGTGGATCCTTATAATAAGCCAATAATAGAGCTGGAGTAATCATTCAGTACCAAATCCAAGTGACAGCACATTTCCATCTTCAGTCCTACAACTAAAAAGTAAGACTCTCTGGACTCACTCCACTTCCAAAATGGAGTCATATAGACTATGAGAAAGTGATAATGGAACTAATAAGAGATGGCAGCTGCTGCTTCCTTGAAACTGAATACCTGATGTTCTGAAGGAAATACACAGCAGCACAACAACAGGAGGGCATTTCAGCTATATGAAGACACTAAACAAGGTTCAAGAGAGCTTTTTCTGGAGTTCAGCGAGAATCGATGTTGAGAAGTGGTGCCACTTTTGTGCACCAAGAAAAGAACAAAGGACACAGCCGAGGAAGACTGCAGCAATACAATGTAGGATTACCTTTCGAGCGAATTGACCTCGACATACTCGGACCTTTGCTGCAGATCACAGATGGCAAAAAATAAAGCCTCATTTTCATCGATTATTTTACGAAGTGGCCCGAAGCTTTCCTAATTGCAGACCAAGAAAGCCATCATGACACTTGAAGTTTTGTTACAGAGCTGGGTGTCCAGGTTTAAGACTCCCCTCCAGATTCATTCCGACCAAGGCAGGAACTTCACTTCGGCTGAGTTCAAAGTACTCTGCAACTTATTGGAAATCAAGAATACAGATGACCATGTTACATATGCAATCTGATAGCATGGTGAAAAGATTTAACCGTACTATCCTGAACCACCTCTCGCTCATAGTTTCCAAGAACCAAGAAGACTGGGATCGCAAATTGCCCCTGTTCCTGCTTGCTTACTGTAGTGCCGTCCACGAGAGCACCAGTTATTTTCCATACCAAATGCTCTTAGGTCATGATCTCCGTCTGTCAAGTGACCTGCTCTTCCACCAACCTCCGAATATACATTCCTTGCCTGAGGAGTACGTACAAGACCTCCAGGCCTGGTTGGAAATGGCACACAGGTTTGCCCAAGAGCGGATCAACGTCTCGACAGACAGCATGAAGAAGAGATACGCAACAGCCACTGAACATCAGTTCCAGGAAAACAACAAGGTGTGGTTGTGGAGTCCGAGTTGTCGCAAAGGTATTTCTCTCAAACTGCAGTCACACTGGGAAGGTCCCTATACAGTCCTCAACAGACTAAGAGACGTCGTGATATGAATCTGCAAGTCCCCCAATTCCAAGCTTAAGCATTATGACAGATTAGCCCCATACTATGGCCATAGTGCCCAGTGCTTTTCATTCTTAGGGGTACCTATAATTCTTATAGATTAGTTTTTCTATATAATTTCTGTATATAACTTGTAAATAGTGTAAATATTTGTTTCTTTCTTTATCTTATTTGTTTGTTTTATTACCTTTTGCTTGTATCGAATTTGGTTTCTAACCAAAGATCGTACTGCGTGGGATGTGCAGTTCTTGGGAGGGGGGCAGTGTTACGAAATGTCCTGCTTTGTGCAGATAATTTCGCATGTTGCCAAAAGGTGTCACAGAAAAGGCAGAGTTGCCAGATTTGGCGCAAAATCGCCCATTTGGTGAAAAACCATAACGGACTGAGAACATTCTAGAACAAATTCTTACCGGTTTTCTCCAGAATGTTTTCAAAGGCAGGTTAAAAGCTATATGAACCATGCGGTGTAGGAGTATCTGATGTATATTGAGTTCAGGAGTAGTGCTTTGAGTTCAGAGATTAGCTTGAGAGCGATCGACCAAGTTGGGACTTAGGACGACCACTTTAGTGTTTTGCCGTGAAGCTGTCTTCACCATTATAGCCAGAAGGCTGTGTTGCTGATTGTTTCAGCGAGTTTGTCATAGTTTTTCGACGACTGTAATGAGTCTTTGGAACTGTCCTGTCTAATACTGATGAATAAATTGTGTTTTGATTCACATCAGAAGTGTTGTCATCAATCACTCAATCCACAAAGCCGTAGAACACAACACTGTCTCCAGGTAATGTTGCCCATCCCGTACCATTCACTGATTCACGATGCAAAAAATAAAGAGTTCAAAACTGGTGTGCCTTTACATTTATCAGAGTTTACAATGAATGAATGACTTTTCTTTAAAAGAACATCTGTGAATGTTTCCCCACTGACTTTATTTTACAACAAATGGGTTTTAGCATTAGCTACATCGAAACACTGAAGCAAATGTTTCCATACTATTTTAACCATCTGCAAAATGGCAAGTTGTATAAAATCAGATGATCTAGTCTATCAATGCCACATATGTATTTGTTTAATTCAGAATGCAATATAATTTGATGACAGATTTGCCTTTTTGATTTTTTTAAATTTTTCAAACTAGCAGCCGGCACATGTTGCAATATGAGAAGATATAATACAGAAGGCAAGATACCTCATATGTAGGAATGAATAAATTAAATTTCAGAATTCTGTAGCTTGAAACTGGTACTATAGAAAACTTTTCTGGCAGAAATGTTATATCACAACTGTTTCTGCTTTCACAATCACAATAACATTAAATGATGGGAATAACTTGGAATTTACCACAAAGGTTTGTATCCTTAAATTCGTATAATTACAAAATAGAAACTGCACTGACCTTTCAATTACATAAATTAATCAATGATTTAAATTGACTTTGAATTTTCAAATTAATTCAATGACTTTTGATTAATGAACTCAAATATAAATAATTTGAATACTTTTACCTTGATAATGAAATAGTTGAAATTTAATGCATGAAAAGAGGGCTTACACTTTTGAAGATAATACAAAGTGCATTATACTTTATGGTGGAACTTCTTGTTGTTGCAAATATAAGGAAATACTTTTGCATAACAAATGCTCAAACGTATTACACTTTAAATTTGTAAAAAAATTTACTTGCAAAGGGTAATTTAGATAAAACAATCACCATTCCCTACTAACTAATTATGGATATGAAGCTTATAATCAAAATGATTTAAGAGACTATGATATTGCAGATTTTCAAATGTTCAGACTAACACATAATCATCTACAGCAATCTCCTAATTAAAACTACTAAAGAAGAAAATTATTCTGCATAAATTACAATCTTAATTACATCAAAAATATTTCAGTTCTCAGGAACTGCAACTTTTATTACCATATACAAATTTCATTTTGTTTAGAGTGGCAAAAAATGTGTACAAGGAAATTCATTATATCATAAAGTACTATTATAAGAACAGACCTGTACTGCACATACTCTTACAAAATAAAACAAATTATAAACCAAAATTTTTATTTAGAGATGACACTTTTACAAATAAAAAGCTCACAAATGAGTATTCATTTAATTTTTGAAGATACTTTTAATTTCTGAAATATGAAGAATTTGACAGAAGCTATGAAGGATCAATGATGTTATCATCTTCAAGATTTATATTTATTTAAGTTTTCTAGAAGTTCGTCTGCATCTTCACTTGTTTTGACACGTATGAGAATTGGAATGGCTTCTTTAGAATCAGGGTTTTTAATATCCACTGGTGGATTTGGAATGCACACTATCAGTACATTATTTTTCCCAGTACGAGACATAGGTAGAGAAGCACTTAACATGATGTTAAGCAAAATGTTACCTAATAAAGATCAGAAACATATTTAATTAATATCAAAATATTTCATTTTAAAGTCAAATGAAACAGGAAAGATTTTTAAAATATTAACATGTAACACATATTCTTGGAAAAGGAATAAAATTGAATTGTTTCTGCTGTATTTGCTAACAATATTACACTAATTGAAATAAAAAAATTATCTCACATTTTACAGATATAATTTAATGCAAGTATCAAATGTCAACTTCTCTTCTCTCTTTTAACTGAACATTCAATTTTTACTTTTTCTGTTACTTTTGGATCTCCAGGTATATGCAGTATTACTTCCACTAAACACATATAAAAAGCCCAAAATATGTATAACTGATCTTTTAACTGGATGTCTCTTGAGGAGAGCAGTACATTGAATATTACGTAAATAACAACTGGGCAAAGTATTTAATTATAAATTGAAACAATTATATGCAGAAATATAATAATTTGGTGTTTATGAAGTAATGGATACTGAAGCAGTTTTGGGCATCGACTTATTCGATAACTTGTTATGTAACACGCATACTTGCCAACCTACGACACTAAAAAATTGGGAGTTATTTTCAACGACAAAAAGATTTTTAAATGATAAAAATATATTTTTTAATAGTGAATTAACTTCAAATCTTTACTAATTAATATCTGGAAGTTCAGCTACTAATTTTAAAATGCAAACAGAACACATTCTGCATTAATAACTTTTTGGTCTTTTGTTTCCATTGAAAAAATTAACTTTTGTTTTTTCTAATAGAACTTATACTGTCCTTGTTTTTTTGTATGATCATGTTTGAGAACATTGGCCTTTCCACCGTGCGAAATCAAAAAATCGCAATACCAACGATACACATTGCAAATGCATTACATTTCCTTGAGGAAATATTAGAACGAAAGTCATCTGTGTACAATTTTTGAAAAGTACCTGAGTATACTTTACCCTTTTCTTAGACATAACTAATACAGTAGAAAGTCCGAGATCCGGACTCGTCAGGACTTCGAAGATTCTGGATTTGGGATTTTTCCAGATATTAGATCATAAATTTAAATCTAGTAAGATGGCATGCAGAAATTATACAATTAAAAATATGAAATCATGATTTATGAAATAAAGAGCATTTATGATCTAAAGGGTATCAAAATTTACACACACACAAATATTTTTTTGTTTACTTTACTAAACATTTCTTTCAGTGCAAGTTGTTTAAGTTTTTTCTTTTTTGTCCTAATACATTCTCTTTAATTCTATAAACAGACATAATTTCTTGTTCAGTTATAAAGTTCCATTGTTCAAGTTTCGTAATTGCTCCGCCAAGAATTCGGACTAACTTGTCAAGCGAAATTTTTTCATTTTCAATAACTTTTCTGTCACTTTCTTCACTATCGGTAGAGGCATTTTCTGGATATAGAACCGTAAAAGAAAAAAAAAAAACCAGATTTTACCGTCCGTTAATTGATTGATTATTGGGGCATTGTCATTGCAATGAAAACTTCTGTTATAATCATCTTCCTTTATTACCGCTTCTCCACATTTCTTTCTAAAATTCATTCTGGAAAATTTCACCTTTGGTTTTGATATCTGAAAACCTTCAAATTCGCGGCTATCATTTTCATCATCCTCACCATGAAATATGATAGCTGGCTATAAATTAGGTCAAGCACTTTTTTAAGCATCTGAAGGCAATCCTCCCGCGATCTTACGATGCTCCACACAGCAGATTTTATGCTAAAATATTTAAAAAATTCTTGAATAGTCTTGCCATTGTTTAAGAAATTTAACATGGATTTTAAACATGCTACTTTACATTTGCATTTCAGCTCACGCACTATTCCAATATCCATAGGCTGAAGGACAGACGTACAATTTAGAGGAAAGAATAATACGGATACATTATCTTTCACTACAACTTTGCACTTGTTCCTGTATTTATGCACGCTAAAATTGTTAGTCTCGTTTTAGATTCTTTGACACCAGTTGGAGCCTTTTCCGTAAATGTTGCCAAATTATTTCGCAGTACATATTGCCAGAAAAGACCAGTTTCATCAGCGTTATAAATTTGTCCTGGAGATAACGTTTAACTAGTAATGATCTCAATGAATTCATCTGCAAATAGTTCAGCAGCTTCAGTATCAGCTGAAACTTTTTCTTCTGAAATTTTTAATTTTATGCCATACCAATTTTAAAATTTGGTTAACCAACCTGTCGAATATGTGCACTCACGCATGTGCAACGCATACAAAAAAAAAAAAAAAAGCTTGTGGCTTTGAGGTCTGAATTTTATATCATTCTGGATATTGGACGTCCGGATCTCAGACTTTGTACTGTACAAAATATCGTAATTTCTTGAATTAATTCTTGAAAGCACGTATGTTCACACAGGTTAGCGACAAGATGAATGAAATAACAACCCCAATCTTATTTTGTGTTCATTGGCTAATATGTCCAGATGACACGCAGTGGCACTCGATGCTCATTGGAGAAATAGAACATGACGTTTTCAGATGCATGCTCTCACTCACAATGCAGAAGCATGCCATAATTTCTCACTGATGAAACTACTTTGGTTTTCAATGCAGTCTAGATAAAAACCAGTGCTTTCAGATGTCCCAAATCACTCCTCTGGGGACACAGATAACGAAGTATTAAGCCAAGCTACATAAAATTCATGAGAAATTTTAAGAATAAGAGAAAGTCGGGGCAAATATATTGTAAATTTGGTTGGTGGGAGACGGTCGGAAATTGAGGGAGTTGGTAACTTGGACATGTACAGTATATTTCCAAGATTATACAGAGTTTTTTACCAGGCAAGCTCTGTAAAGTCAGAAGATAAAAAATGATTGGGAGTTGTGAGTGAAGCATTAATTTTTTTCAAATAGTTGGAGAAAATCTGGAGTGTTTTTTAGGATACTCTTGAAGCCAGCAAAATACACATAGTAAAACACCTTTATTCTTTTACTAAACACATATAAGAGGGATCCTAATTCAAATTTAACTTTTAATTTTCATGACCAAGTATATGAACTAGTTATCAAATTAAATATGCATAACTGAATATTTTTATGCAATAAGTAAAAAAAATAGAATGAAAAACAGAGCATAACAAAAATTTATCTTACTAATTATTGCAAATCATAATGAAAGAAAAATGTACAGGAAACATGCAACTAAACAAGTGATTCTCAACCTGTTCTGCCCTATGCATCCCTTTCATCAGCTGTCAGAACAACTCCCTTTTCAAAACTAAAAAATACATATATATTTATTTAAATTATTTTTAATGTATTTTATAAATTAACCAAATCTTGAATGAAAGTACTTTTTTATACTCATAAACTAAAACTGTTTATTTAACAGCTAAATAAATGGTTGACTGCATCTCCTCCTAAATTATGAAATTTTACCCCTGGCCGAGATATCCTGATCTACATCATTTAAAAATGTACACATAACTTTTAACTAAAAATATCAAATTCTAAGGGGAAAATATTCATTTTGCAAAAGAAATTTATAACAACATACATCATTCAATAATAAACATTACTTCCATAGTTTTTCAAAATAATCCTGAAGAGCTAAGAATTATACTGGATTGAGAAAAATGCTAATTAACATATCTTAATAACTCCAAGTTGCACAACAAATGACTTCTAAATTACATTATTCATTTTCGAAGGGCAATTACATTTTATATAGAAAGTAACAGAATTGTTACATATCTACAGAGAAGAATGGTCAACAGCTCACTAACAGGTGCAAAGAAGAGCTATGTGCTGATAAAATTGGTTCAGATATGAGCTATGTAAAATACTCTGAGGAAGAAAAAGATTAAAATCCTCTTTACATGCTTCCATTTTTACACATATCACTTTTGTACATAAGTTATTTTTTAAAACATGAACTTTTACTAACTGAAAACATTAATCTGTGCTTTTTCAACCTTCCCTGACTTTTTGGGAAAACACTCTACACTTTTTCCAACTTTATGAAAAGTTAATGCTTTCACTCATATTCCCCAATTCCTTTTTATTTTCTGACTTTATAGGATTTGCCATATAAGAACTCTGTATAATCCTGGAAATATAATTTACATGTCACATAACAAGTTATCAAATAAGTGGACATCAAAAAATGCTTCAGCATTCACTATTTAATAAACACCAAATTATTATATTGTTGCAAATAATTATTTTAATTTACAATTAAATACTTTGCCAATCATTACTTTCATAATATTCAATACACTCTTCTCAAGTGACATACAGTAAGTAGGTCATCAGGCAGGAAAAGAAGGCCTACTAAATTCTGATTTAGAATGAAAGATCAAGATATCTTCTATGTAATTTTATTCCCAAATATCTCTGGGCCTAAACAGAATGTAAGCCATTTGAATAATTCAAAGTAGAAAATGCCCATTCATCATCTATTAACTCATTCAGATTTTTTAAATTTCCACCTTTATAATTTTAATTAAAAAAATGAACATAAGTTTTTTAGTAAATAAGCAGCACCAAGTAGAAAATCACAAATCAGTTCATGGTACTAAGCTGACACAAAGCTTCTCTGATTGATGCAGGCTGTCAGATCATTGGTTCAGAAGGTATGGATGCTTGCAAATATTTAGTTTCTTTGCAGTACGAGGCCCTTGAAGTACACTTGAGCTAAAATTCTTCTTGAGAGGTGAGTGACAGGGTAAGAGAGGCCTTGCATGTGTCTTACCCTACATCAAAGGTGGGCAAAACTCATTTTGTCACCCTAAAGTACCTAGAGCTGAGGACAGACAAACACAACCAACTCTCTGTCTCTTATCCACAATGAATTCACAGACCTGATCTGAATAACGTACAGATCAGGAGGATTTGTCACATAATACTAATACAGAAAAGCATTAAATCTCATTTAATGATGATTAATGCTCTTAAGTGTAACATAGTTAGATATTCTGAATGGAATAGTATTAATATTTAAAACTCACCTAAGTTTGTATCAGCTCTAATTAAAAGCTGTGTTTTCCCATCAATTGGCTTGAGGTAGAGAGTTCCAATACCTTTCTCTGCATAATTGTCATCCTTTTTGAAAAACAATTTACACCTGAAAATAAAATTTCAGAAGATTTTGAGGTTTTTCTCTGATATTTAATCCAAAAATGAGTTTTAAAACTTCAGAATAATTACAATTTAATTTTTGATTTAGCAAATAATAACAGATGTCTAGCATTCATTTTAACATCATTTAAAGAAATAGATTCATTCGAAAATGAAAATCAAATTTTTATTTACATAATTTTTTAATTCCAGCTTAAACATAATTTTTAATTTCACATGCAATTATCATAAACTTAATTCTCATATTACGTTAAACAAGCCAAAGTGCACCAATAAATTCTTGGTTTCATTAGCATATATATTTATTACAACATTTTTAAAGTTGTTAATAATTGATAATGTGATATCAAAACATTTGTTTAATGCCATTCTTTATATCTGTGCATTAACCACAGTGATATTTCAATTGAAATTTATAAATGAAAGCATTTCCATAGTGAAACTCGTTTAAGCAAATAAGAAACCATTAAAAATTATGCAATGAAATGGACATTAGACAATCATCGACACTTTCATGACTGTTAGAGATATTTAATTATGTTACAAGGTATTTTTTCCACCTTCTTCAAATGCCTTCGTGGTGTAGTGGTCAGCATGATCAGAACATATTCGAGGGGTCCGTGGTTTGAGTCCTGACGAGGGCATTGCTAATTTTTCACATCACCTGCTTTTAAAAAATACCTAATGTCTCTAGAGTGGCGCCTCAACTAAAAGGTGGTGAGTGATGATTTTCACCTCCAGAATTTGGCGATTGGGTCCCCTAACCGCAGTCACCATTTAAAAGGGGCAGTATATAAGGTATTTCTCTCGCCTTCTTCCAGTGTAGTGGTCAGCATACTCAGCGCGTATTCAAGAGGTACGTGGCTCGAGTGCCAGTGAGGGCACTGCTTATTTTTCACATCACCTGCTTTCAAAAAATACCTTATGCCTTTACAATGTCATTAGGTTGCTATGAAAGATTTTATTTTATATTAAACAACTGAACCTAGGATCACAAATGGCTTATTTCACAAAAAAATTATTTAAACAAAAACATATCTGATAATGAACTGTGTCTTGAGTTCTGAGCACTCAAACCAGAAACAAATGATTTTCAAAGGTGTTTTGAGAATAACCTATGCCACATAATTCACACTGAGGGACTTTTGAAACACCATTTTAATATTTTCCATTGCTTAACTCTCATGAAGAAAGCCTACAGTAAGTGTCTTAACAGAATCATAAATTTCTGGAGGAAATTCTGCCATGAATTATGGGTTGCAGGCACAGACTTTGAAGGCCTTGACAATTAGGACTTTCTTTTTATCTATTATATTGCATCTCTAAGCAAAACATAGGCTAAAATGTTAATGAAAATTTGAAAAATTACAAGAAAACCCAGCTCAACAAGAACTACAGTAACTTTAAAAACAGCAGAAAAAGACAATTTTGAAATGACAAAGACATGGGTTAAGGAAAAGGTCATAGTTTTTTTAATCTGTGAAATTTGTGCAAAATGAGATGAGATGAGATTTAAAGTTTTTATGTAACGATATTACCCCGATAAAGCATTAGTGTAATCTGATGCTACTGATGGCACTGTAAGAAAGTTGCTGTTGGATAGTGCAAATTGAGATACAAAGTTCACATGGAGGAGCTAAAATTTTGAGAGCTAATTTTTTAAAACTACTCATGCAGTTTTTACAAAACTCGGCAGTTTGGCATACTTTGAGTCGTAGAATCAAAATATGGAAAAAAATTGGCATGTTATTTCAGAAAAAGTCCAATTTTCTGTCAAAATACCTATATTTTATGCTTTTGAGACATGAAACATGTAAAAATGAATTTCATCAATTGGCCCAGTAGAACGGGAGATATAGAACTCTCCCCCTTTTTTTATTGTGCAGTGTTCATATATATAACATATATTATTAATAATAAACCAAAAGAAATAACATGTGTAGAATATTCTGATAGTTCAACCCAGAAAGAACACGCCTCTAACACTAGCAAGCTACAGCAGAAGCATTTTCAATGACAATACTGTGTCTCACTTTAGAAACATTTTAAAACATAGGTAACAACAAATCACACTGAACAAATTTTGAATGACACGAAGGCCTAGTGAGTCTGAAACAGAAGAAAGTCTGCTTAGAGATAAAGAAAAGATGCTCCCTAAAGACAGTTATGTGTATTTTTATGGAAGGGAATTTTGTATCCAAACAATAGCATCTTAATGATAATTTTCCATTTAAACCTGTCCATTCTGCTTCACACAGATATATTAAATTAAATTTTCATCTTATTTATCAGTTTAATATAGTGTTCATACTCTTTTAGAATAGATTAATGATTGCAATTCATTTTCGATTATGAATATGTATACAAGATACTACTGCTAAATTTAAATATTTTGGTTGACGAATGGCATTCAGAAACACACTGAATTGGTAAACTGTAGTTTCACTGTATTGTGAAAATATTTATTTTTTTTTTTTCCAAATTTTATATTCTTACACATTAATTAAACAGTTTAATCTTTCGTGAAACATGTCCATTTTTATCCAGTCATGAGACTTTTTGTCATTTAGTATACATTCCTTTATTACTTAAAATACACTGGTGGACAAAATTTAGAGATAGAATACTTTTTCCCAAATATCTTGAGAAATACTGGATGGCAATAAATGAAATTAGGTATGGATATAGTTTATTCTATGACAATAATGTGTACAAAACAACAATGAAAATGTCATTCATTAGCATGTTTACAGCCACGTGGTCCAAACCTGAGATTGAAAGACGGCTATGAAAATGTTGCTAGTATAAATGAATGTGGCTCTGTGGTCATCTTTGACAGACAGATGGCATGCACAACGAGTAGCTATACTGTTAACAAGAGAGTTCAGAAGTGCCTGTGGAAGTTGCACCTTCTCCTCCACCACCTCCATTAACTCCTGAATGGTTCTGGGTGGTATTTGGTGAATTGCAATTGCCCTCCCAAGTGCATTCCAAGCATGTTCAATAGGATCAAGGTCAGGAAATTTGGATGGGCAATCCATTCAGTGAATGTCTTCACTTTCCTGATAGTCATCAACCAGATGGGCTCTATATGGTTATGCAATGTTGTCCATAAAAATGAACTCAGGGTCAACAGGCCCCTTCCTGAAAAGTCACATATAGGAACTCTAGGATCACCTGCCCATATCACCGGGCATTCACGGAATCAGCGCCAAACACATGAAGTGGTGTGTAATTATCTTGCATGATCCCTATTCAGACCATCACTCCTCCACCAATATATTTGTTCATTTCCATGATCTTGCTGGGATGATCATGGGGCCCAGCTTCCCTCCATATCAATAATCGCTGAGAATCAGGTTATAGACTGAATCTGGACTCATCCATGAAAAGAACATTAGACCATTGAAACTGCATCCAGTATTGGTGTTGTATGCACCATTGTAAACACTGTCTTTTATGGGAGGGAGTGACTGGGATCCAAATAATGGGTTTCCGGCATACAGTCCCAGTGGAGCCTTCTGGCAACTGTCTTCCTTGAAACTGATGTTCCCGTGGCAGTAGCGAAATCACAAGACAATTGTGTGGCTGTAGACATCCTCTGGCATTTGGCTGAAAATATTAAATACAGGTCATCATTGATCATTGTGGCTCTTGGGTGACCTTGTCTTGGTCTTCTGGACACTATCCAACTGTTTTTGAACCGATTCCACAAATGACAGATGACACTTGGTGTTATATCTAGTTCTCTTGCTACATGAGCTTTGGACTGCCCTGTCTCAAGCCTATCCACAATAAGCCTATCCATCTCATACCTTCGCTTAAGTGATGAAATATACTTATTTCCCTTTAAAAACAGCAAAAAATACCAAGATTTTTCAAGAAAGACAATAAAAATGATAACTGTGTTGCAGAGCGAAATGAGCTACGCAACTGGACACGAATTTTGGAGCCGCGAAGCCTGCAAGAAAAAGTAAACTCATCTCAGTGACACCAGCACCACAGTGACATTACATGGTAACCAACTGCCCAGGTTTTGTGTGGTATTTTAAGACAAATGAGGGAAAATGTTTTCCATCTCTTAATTTTATCAGTGTATTTCATCTCCTTAACATTATTTAACTATCTAAATATCATCTTAATGAATGGAAAGTTTTCAAAATAAATAAACTGAGTTATTACAGGAATTAAACTAACAACTGTTGTTTAAACACGGCTCTTCAAAAACAGATCCAAAATGCTTTGCCAGTAAAAGGGTTAAATGATAATACTATATATTAATATGACTATAGCCATCGTCTAAAATAAATGCAATAAATAAACAATTCCTTTTAAAGAACTCCAATTTCAAAACTTTACCTTTTTGAATACACTGCTCCTTCTTCGGTTACTGCAACAACTTCATTTTTGGGAGGTACATATTCTTGTTCTTCTGTAGCATCTGCAAGTTATGAATATTGATAAACTATTTGAAGTTCATGATATATGATGATGTTATATGATATGATAAACTATTTGAATTTATTAAAACTTCCTTACATTGTTATACACAGTCCAGTCACATTAATGTGACCATCTGTCAAAAGCCAGAATAACCACCTTTCGCAGAGCGGACTGCTGCGAGACGTGCAGGAAGAGAGTCACATAGGTCCCTGAAGGTGTTCTCTGGGATGTTGAGCCATGCCGACTCTAATGCCGTGGCCAGCTGCGCTAGATTACGCGGTTGAGGATCCATGGCGCGAACAACTCGATCGAGATGGTCCCACAGATGCTCGATTGGGTTTAAGTCAGGTGAGTTTGCTGGCCAGGGGAGGACGGTAAACTCATCCTGGTGCTCTTCGAACCACGCACGTACACTGGCAGCTGTATGGCACCTCGCATTGTCCTGCTGGAAGATGCCATCATCCTGAGGAAAAACAATGCGCATGTAGGGGTGAACATGGTCCGCAAGGACAGATGCGTACTTGTATTGATCCATTGTGCCTTCCACAATGATCAGTGAACCTAGAGAATGCCAGGAAAACATTCCCCAGACCATAATGCTCCCGCCTCCAGCTTGGACCGTTCCGGCAATGGTTGCAGGGTGGTTCCTTTCAGAGGTTTCACGCCTTATACGCCAACGTCCATCTGTCCGATGGAGCATAAAACGCGATTCATCCGAAAACGCAACCTGTCGCCACTCAGTGGACGTCCAGCTGCTGTACTGGCGTGCAAATTCTAGCCTTCGCCGTCGATGAACAGCAGTCAGCATAGGTGCACGAACCAGGCGTCTGCTTCGGAGGCCCAGACGCAGCAATGTTCGCTGAATAGTACTTTGGGAGACACTTTTGGTAGCCCCTTGGTTCATTTTGGTGGTCAGTTGCTCAACGGTAGCCCGTCTATCTGCCCGAACGCATCTCCGCAACCGTCGTTCGCCTCTGTCATCTATGGCCCGTGGTGCACCACATTTGCCACGTCGCTGATTTTGGACAGTCCCATTTTGCCATGCACGGTACACTTTTACCACGGCGGCACGCGAACAGTTCACAAACTCAGCCGTTTCGGAAATGCTTCCACCCTTGGCCCGAAAGCCAATGATCATGCCCTTTTGGAAGTCGGATAAATCGCTTCGTTTCTGCATTACGCCAACGATTGAAATGTTTTCCGAAGCCCTCACACACCCTTTATATACGCTCAACTGTGCACTGTGCTGCCACCTGCCTTCTGTGATTGGTTATTTAACTCTGACATGGAAAGTACGTGGTGGTCACATTAATGTGACTGGACTGTGTAATAAGGTGCATAACATAATAATATTTAAGGTGCATGTGTAACATGCATGCCTAGAATTATAGTCTGTGTAATTGTAACAACAGTATAATTTTAATCATACATATTCACCTAACTTGCCTGAAATTCCTCTAGAGTTCTGAGCACTTATGAAGTCATTAATGTCTAAGAATTCAGATACGTAGCCTAATCTGAATTTGTAAACATTAATGACTTTAAATGGAAATGAATGCACTTAATATTAAAGCCCTCTTTTATAAATATCAAAATAGTAAAAAGTAAACAAAATTAGATATAGAAAGCTTTATAATAAAACTTTCTATATCTAACTTTGTAGTCAGGATTTCAAATCAGAAGAAAAACATTTTTTCATATAAAATTAGACAAAAAAAATCAGCCAATCTAGCAAAAATAAAAAAAAAAATTACCAAGATTCTATCAAACAATAGAATATAGTCTATCAATAATTCTATCGTTTGATAGAATCTATTCTATCAATAAAACTCTATCAAGATTGAGGGTGATCAGATGCAAGTCCTTTTTTTAGGGGCAAAAAAATCTATATTACACTAAGGTAGCTTTTTTGCCTAATTTTAAAAGTCAGGATATGTTTTTATGAATGTATAAAACAAATTTTCTATTGAACAGGACAAGCAAGAAGAACCAGGACTTGTTATCTAATAATAGATTCCCTATTTATCTTTCCAGGTACATAATCATTGGCAATACAAATTAAGCAACACTGAAAATACAGTGAAACCTTCCTAAGACAGAAGTGCTCAGTTGTTCCAGCCTTACAGAATGGATGCAAATGGAAAACTAAGAAAATCAACAATGCTATCGAAATTCCATAACCGTACACAAAATTCCTCAGAAAAACCAACTTTAGTTTTTTTTTTTTTTTAAGTGTATAGATCGTAGTTTCCCACATCAGTCTTGATGAAAAAATACAATTTTAAAATTCTCAACACATATCACATTGTTATCACATAGTCTTTAAGGATAAAATACATGAAACAGCTAAATAATTTTTATAACCTGAAGCTTTTAATGCCTTGAATACTGCACAAAATGAAATTAAAATTTGGAACTTGCATTGCCATCAACCAAGTCTAACAGATGAAAATTATAGCCAAACACTGCAATTTAACGGCAGTAGAATACAGATCATCATGCCACAACATACATGTAAGATCTTTGCTTTGGCTTTAAGAATACCAGATCCTCAATAAAGCAGGTTAGTTTTTGTAAAAAATATACATTAACTGCTTTTTCTCCATTCTTCTCTTACACTTTTTTTTGGGGGGGGGATTAAAAATAAAAAATCTAGCTTAAAGAAAACAGTAAGCAGTGAAACATTTTCAAAGTTACAGCACTTGTTATACTAAGGCACATTACATTAGAAAGACAATGCAGCTTGGCAAAATGGTACATTAAAAAGATGCTGTGGAACAGAATGAAATGGTTTAAGAGTTCAGTGTATACAGTGAATTTATATGGTGGCCTGTCAATACAGAGGTCAATTTTGTTGTTTTTTAAATTCCATTAAGGATTTTTGATTGCACGAATAACTTGTCAAATAGTTCTAAAGCTTTAGCTCGTTTTTATATGTTATATACCTAACTTGCATAGCTGATATTCTAATAGATCTGTTGATAATCTAATTAATTAAAGAGTCAACTGTTCGTTCAAACTTCTGCTGGAATGGTTAGTGCAAGTTTATGGGA
Source organism: Stegodyphus mimosarum (assembly GCA_000611955.2). Classification (NCBI taxonomy): domain Eukaryota; kingdom Metazoa; phylum Arthropoda; class Arachnida; order Araneae; family Eresidae; genus Stegodyphus; species Stegodyphus mimosarum. The sequence goes on from KK117501.1 coordinate 540,903, forward strand.
TCTCCCCCAGTTTTCACAATGGACAAGAAAATACGTAAGTATGTAAAAATTTAATCTATGGCTGAAGGAAATAAATTCAAAATATCACGACATGAGAAGTTTCTGTTAACATAAAGCTAAGAGTCCCAAAGATTCTTTGAAATTATATTTGGTGTTCAAGAATTTCATAAACATAAGCGATGAAACACAGAAATAATGATTGGGGGGGGGACAGGCAGATAATATGTCAAACCCCAATATTTTTGACTTAACGACTAAAGAAGTAGCTTGTAGAAAGATAGTTAATAAACTCATGAATAATAGGGCAACGGACAGCTTAGGATAGTCAGAGACATAAAGTATTCAAGGTCAGAATCCCAATAGCCTGCTTATTTTAGATGGACACTACGGAATGGTCTTCATGGCCATAACAGCCTCACTTGAAGTACTTCATCTTTTCTGTCCAGTGTCACCCTTCCACCATTAGAAGGCAACCTGCAGGACTTGAGAATGCACAAAAGAGCATAAAGCAAATAACATTGAACATGGAACAGTAAGGGAATAAAAGAATTCACAGACAAGGCTTTAAACTGCATAATCATGAATGTGCTGGAATTTAATACATCTTAGTTTTGTGAAGTATTTGCTACATTAGCTCAAAGCATGTCATTATGATTCTCACAAGGAAAAATATAACATCATTTCCAGAAGAAATCCTAAAACTATATGTTAATTCTGTAATTGTTTTTCATTTCAATTAATACATAATATGTTGTTCATTTAAAATCTTTGAAAAATTCATTTTTTACAGTATCTGGGTATTAATTACAATTTACATGATCATTAATGAATTACCTGTCTTCCAGTTACCAAAGAATTAACTAGCACAGATAATCAAGAGATATTCCTTTCTTCTGATAGCTGGATAACCACTGCACAAGTGTTTTATTTTTATTTATTTTTTTATTCAATATTATGTATATGAAAATATTTCAAGTTTTACTAACAATCAAGCTTAATTTAAACACTGTTCTATTCTCGCTTTGGTTCATATCACATGTATTTTCTCAGAAAAGAAAGTTATGCAAATCAAGAGCACACGAAAGAGTTTAAAAACTATGTTCAACAGCAATTTGTGTCCAGTAAATGCCTGCCATGATGACTCAGGGAGTTTAGTGCCAGTAAATATTTGTTGGAGGCTGCAGTGTTACCTGTTTGCTATTTGAGTTTAGTTAAATGATTTTAAGTGATTAATTCAGAAGAACAACTATATATTTGTTTGAAAACAATCTGTTCTTGGGAAATGCAGTGGTATAAGGCAGCTTATCTGATTTATTAATATTACAGATTAACTGACCTTTCTGAATTAGAACATATTGCTTTAGTCATAACCCAGCAGGAGTTACAAAGTTTTATGGAATTTTTAATCTGTTTTTATGAGTGAATCGATTTTAGCCATGGTGAAAACTTACTAACAGCAAAGACTCCCGACTCAGTTTTAGTGCCATTAGGTAGGCATACTCTGTCAGAATAATTTAGTGGTAGAGTTATTTCCTTACTGATAAATGTTAAATCGATTCATAATTTTAATTACCAACAATTCTTAGCACTACAAGTTCTTCGTAACTTTTTCAATCTCTATAAGATTTATACTTAAATTACTTTACAAGGCAAACAGTTTTTATGAAGACAATAAAATGACCCTTATCTTTATGTGAGAATATTCAGCAGAAAAAAAAGCAGGAAAATAAAATAAATAAATAAATAAAAAGGTTGATTGATTAAAAAAAAAACTGCTTACTTGTATCAACTGTTTCACCAGATGCAGCAGCAAAAAAGAAAGATTTATTTGGTTGTAAAGAATTAGAATTATTTTTCAAATTAAATGAAAATTGGAAAGGTTTCTTCTCTTCAGCACCTTCTTCACCTTTCAAACTAGTAGTAGGTCCTGCAGGAGAACTAGAGGATGTTGCAGTAGGAGAGGATTTAATTCCAAAACTAAATGTTGAAGTATTTGTAGTATTGGATTTAAAATGTGCTCCATAATCAGTTTCATCTTTCTTAACGCTGTTTCCAAATTTGAATGTAGAATGTGCTAAAAAGAGTGATTTCACAAGAAATTAGATATCAGAAATATTAAATAATCATTATCTTTTCGATATAAAATAGAGAAAAAGCATCAAAATAAAACTTTTTTTAATATTATTACAGCATATTATTAATCGCTGATAAAATTAAGAACATTTAATGCAATATATTTTAGATATTTTTATTACAAGCAAGCAAAGAAGCCAAGTGTGTGGTATGTACATAATTGGGAGGGGGCTGAAATTTAGTTTTTGTATTTGAATTTTAATTTAACTCAAGGCATCTTCTCTTAGCAATTTGAAGCAATACAATTCAAAATCACTGTAATTTAGAAAAGGAGATAAAACTCAACTAGCTTTTATTGATAAATGAATTTAAATGTAAAATTACGTACCATAAAAGAATATAAAAATTATTCAGAACCAGTGACTAAGTTTTAATTCTATCCATAACATACTGATCAAATAATCAAAACCTATCTCAAAAATGAAAACGTATTTTAATGATTTGGAACAGAAAACTTTTTTAATCACTTATAAGCAACAGATGGAACTCTTTAGCTGTAATTTATATACTATTAGCAGTGTATAATATATTAGCAATTCTCAACTTTTATAACTGCATTTCCCCTTCTTACCAATGCCAGAACATCACCTAAGTTTTTATAATTATTTAAATGGTACACTTCAAATAGTAATAAAAACTGAAAAATTTTATTATGCTACAAAGATATACATGAATTTAAGGTATTATATTTAACACATATAATTAAGGAAATGTTTCTATCGCCTTTGTTTCATTTTTACACGATACTTCAACTCTTCCAGCCCTTTGGAAGTGCTTGATTTCAAGATCTTTGACATAAGCATTCAACTAAAAATAAGGGTGGAATTGCCTAAATGCTACCAAACTAGAAAGAAAAGGAAATTAAATAAAAATACTCATTACATGTAAAAAATTTATCATTTTTGGCGTTACAAGGATAATATATACAACTTAAAAAAGACAAACTAAGCTATCTGACTTTTATTCTTTTAAGGGGAGGGAGAGGGGTGATAACATGGATAAGTCTAATTAATATATGTGCTTATTCAAGTTTACATGTTTATTCAAGCCATCTTTAGCAACAAAAAGAAATTTAATTTTTAAGGGCCAGATGATTTCAATTGTTGGGAAAATAAATAAAAGCAGCAGCAGCAATTCTTGAAATGAAATTTTGGTGATGGTACCTGCATAGTAAGGATGTTTTTTCTCCATAGAGAATAATACAATTGGCATTCATTACTCTGTGAATAAAAAGTGATATGTAGCAGAATCATCTGTACCATCTCTGAAGCATTTTTTATGAATTCTACAAGACGATGCTGACATGATACAATGTATCAGAATAAAGCGCCGGATTAAATAGTTAAAAATGGCCAGCTTGCAATCTCATTAAAAGCAAAGAAAATTCAGCAATACTTGAATACTGTACATGCATATTATTAACATGTAGCACAAATCTGTATAGGAATTCTAATGAAGTTTAGACAGAATTGCAAAATTTCATGCTAAATCTAGCAGGAAGACTGGTTAATTTAATGAAGAACCAAATCTTGTTATATTTTTGTGAATAAAATAGGATAAATTATTTGTTATTGAATAAAGTATTAATTATGGAAGTGGACTTTGTTTTGTTTTGTTCCAACATAATTATATATATATATATATATATATATGTAAGAAAAATAAAGAATATGTCTAAGATTAAATTAACAACGTAAATTTCTCTTCTCAATTCTAAAAATAATAACCTCTCTACGCACTGTGTCATTTCTAGACTGATCCATGCCATATGACACTTACATAATTCTGATGATGTAAATGGAACTAAAAGTCAAGTAACCAATAATAATTTTACAGAAGTATTAACTATCCAATCAAAATGCATTGTAAACCAAAACTAACTCAGTCTGAATTGGGATTTCACCCTGAACGTAACGCACTTGCTCTTTACGCTTCTGTCTAATTGGACTGCTGTCTGCTGCTTTCTTCTTTCTTACTGAAAATTAATCTAAAATGTGAGCTATTTTGGAATAGGCACATTTCATGTGCCAAGTTGATTGTGGCCACAACAAGCGGAAATAAAAAATGAAGATTGAATCTGCCTTCGCCTCAAATTTCCTATTCATTATAGATCAACACTTCTACAACGTTAAAATTCCTGCTCGTCATTTACTACAGACTCTTTTTTTTTATTATTATTACATATATATATATAAATTAGTTGAAAATTTTAAAACTGACATTTATGTTATTGATGACAACTTCCTATCTGTTGATGCAATTACTGGAAGTGACTGTACTCAACAAGCCAAATTTTTTGTTGGAAAATACAGTGCTAAAATTAGTAGAAACAGAAACATATGAAAAACATTTTCTAATTAATATTGTAAATATTTTTGACAAACCTGATTCTCCTGATTTAATATATATTAACAATCCTGGCAATTGCTCATATACCATAGAATTAGTTTTCTCCTACAAACTTAAGACTAAAACAAGTAGTTTAAAAATGTCCAATTTTAATGGACTAAAAATCATCAATCAAGTGTTCTCAAAGCTTATCCATATCTTAACAATGAATTTTACAAGCTGAAATCCAGCAATGGCTGAGATGGAATAATCAAACCTAGTTTTCTCCTTTTGCCACTCATACTATCCTATCCAAAAAAAGGAAAAAAAGGATCTTACTGACTGCAACTTACAACCGGATTTTTTTCACGTTTCAACGGATCCTGAAAGTCCCAAATACTTTTCATTTGTCACTCAAAAAGGTCAGTATAAATTTCTTAAAAGTTCCCTTTGGACTGTGCAACTCTCCCAGCATTTTTCAAAGGTTTATCAATATGATATTCAGACCTCTTATTAGTGATTAGATTGTTATAATTTATATGGATGATAATCTGAGGATTAGATGAATGAAAATATAATAATTACCTCGAGGTAAAAATAAGGCTCAAATATTACGATCAGTCGTTCAAGTTACCTCAGACTATGGCCTAGAAATAAATTTTCATAAATGCAACTTCCTAAAGAAAAAACATTGAATACTGTGCAGCTATTTCCTGAATTCGAAATACCTAAACAGGTTCAAAGTTTTCTTGGATTGACTGGATACTTTCAAAAATTTATTAAAAATTATACAACAGTCAAAAAACCTCTAAGTGACTTATCACCATATTTAAAGCCATTTGAATTTTATTTTGCTCAACAGCATGCTTTGGCAAATTTGAAGCTAACATTTTCAAATGAACCTATTTTACATCTTTCCCAACAAAGTTATTATTTCTAATTCACTGTGATGAGACTAAATACGATTACAGATCTATTCTCTTGCAAAAAAGTACTAACAGTTCCTTCCACCCAATCTACTATAACAGCAAGAAAACTACACTACAAGAAGAGAAATAATCCAGCTAGCTATAAATTAGAAATCTTAGCCATCACTGAATCCCTTAAAAAATTTAGATATTATTTAGCTGGAAGAAGATTAAAAATTTTTATGGATTGGTCTGCTTTTGAAAATACCATGCATAAAAAAGATATAACATCTAAAATTGCTTGATAGGCTCTTTGCCTTAAACACTCTGATTAAGACTAAAAACAGTGTTATATATAAAGCAGTTAAAGACCAAGAACAAAGTAAGACAGTGCAAAATGTTTACTCAAAGGACATTTCTCCATTCTTTAAACAGAATCCATTATTAAATATGAGCATTACATCCCTAACTTGTCCACAGTTGCTTAAAAATCATTTTGAACTGAATCTCATGGATTCTTTCTGGTGATAAAGTCTGGTGAGGCAGAACGTTTTCTTCCCCTATTGGGACTTTGGGAACAATTTAATGCAAGTCTTTTTTAAACTCAGAAAGATTAGCCAACATTTTGTTTTCAATTTCTAAAGAAACTTGTCTGAGATTAAAGATGGCCTGAAGCTTCTTCGTTTCCTCATGAATAACAGTCCTGCCTCTCAAAAATGAATGGCACAACTTCAACATACTCTGTAGATTCATAATACAGATGTGAGTGTTCAGCATGAATTTGTCTGTGACTTTGTGTTAGACATATACCTCTTGCAGTGAGAAATCATACAAGAATGAACCTCAGCCTTGATTCCAGATCATCCTTTCTGTCTAGAATTCCAATCTGCTTTATTTAAATGAATTTGTGATTAAAATGTATACACTATGGTACTCTCCAATTATCATCATGCCTCTGGTTTCAACATTTGGTAGAACTATTGTGTTTTTAGTGCATTTTTTAATATACACGAGACAATAGCTAGATTCAGAATGCCATGGAATAATAAGCGTAACTAAGTAATTAAAAACAGACATTGTAACATTGAAAATGACAGGATATACCAAATTTGTGAAATTAAATTTAATGGTAAATATGACTGCCAAGCATTTTAATACCTGTAATACATCAAAATAAGTATATACATTTTAGGTATCGTATAAATCTATTCTTTAGAATATCCATGAAGTATCCTATAAACTGCTATTGAAATATGAAGAACCAGGAGTTTAAGGGGAGTTTTTTGTGAGCCAGTGGATGCCATGTGAAAAGAACTCTAACAATTTAAGTTTTGTTATTTCTATAAATTTAACTTAATGTTAGAACATAATTTTATTAGAACAGATTAAAAACCAGGATATTTGGTCCCTGGCAGGTCAGAAGATACGATGAAAAATCAGGAGTTGCCCGTAAAACTGAGACAGTTGGCATTTTTATAATTTAATTAATAGATGAGGAAAATAGTTAAATAACATAGGAATAATTATAAATGTAATGTTTAGTTTGGGTAACCAGTTCTGCCAATATCTCGGGACTGTTTGACACCAGACTAATCAAGGAATTAATACATACAAAAAATGATAAGTGGTTACAAAATTGGTTTCTCCCGCTTTTTTAATAAATAAAACACAATTAATAAATTCAAATGTTTTTATTAGCAATAATTTCTTTAAATGAAAGTTTTTCATAATTTGCTTTCAGTTTTCCAAAATTGCAATATTAGCCTGTGAACCTTTCTTCTTTGGACTTTTCTCTTAATACATTAATTTGTAAATAAAAAATTGCACTGTTTATCGTTTGGTGAATTGTAAGGGTACTTTCCATTGAGATCAACTACTATAATATGGTGAGATAAAGTTTCAAAAGGGGTCAGTCATAATAACTGCTTATTTTAAATTTATAATTTTATTTTTATATAACTGAAAAATAATCACTTTGGTTTTATATAGCTTAACTGAAAAATGAAATTACCTCAAAACCCTGTAAACCTTATTAAAATCAATAAATATACAAACAAATATGCTAATAAGTTAGCTTTTTCTTAATTTGTAACCATATATTTGGGTAAAATTGTATACAGAAACATTTACGAATTCTCCATGTGGTCAAGGTGATGTGATCTTGTGAAACAAGTGAGGTATTGAATGCTCTGCCAAAATATATTTACTAGGAAATTTGAATTCAATAATGAATGTATCCAAAAACATGTTTGAAGTCAAAAGTTTGAAACTTGATGGCTAAATGTAAATATAAAATTATGCACCTTAAATATCTGTAATTAGGCACATAGGTCAGGTTAAGTTTTTTAAATAGGGTAAAGTGTGTAAGGGCTATCTGCCTAAGGATAGAGATGCCTTCATGGAGGAATTTCGAAGAAAAAAATATAGTATAGTTTTCTTAGTATTAAAAATAATGCATGCAATTTTCATTAAATTTATACTTATACATATTTCTTACGTAAAAAATTCGGATATATGCTGAACTATATGTTACTTTATTTGAAAAATACAATGAATGCACATAAATTAAAGATTTGCACATCCTGAAAATGAAAAATATGAAGAAAATATATGTACATCCTTGTAAAAAGCATGTATTAACAAAATAGGTAAACATTTATTAAATTATCTATAAATGTATTTGGAAATGGAGGATTGATTCATTTATAATCTCCAGTAAATGTTACTATGAAGAAATCTAGTTATTAAATACATCTAAATTTATAATGATTGAAAATATTATCTAAATATATAATGATTGTAACATTTTATTGTACATATAAATTGAATTTCTGTTGGCAAATATATTTATAAAATTATTTCCACAAGAATTGTTCATACTGGAAAACAATCTATTAAAAGCTGTTGCAAAGCACAGTACATGAGATGCATACTTAAGAAAGTAGTAAAGTATAATTTTTAGAATTTACGTTTTTGAAATCAAAAGTGAAACGAATCAGATAAGTTTTAAAAGAATTATTTTCTTACATTTAATATTAATTCAGTTACAAATTTTAAATAATATTAATTTATCTCCTTTTCAGAAACACTTGTAGAAAGTTAAGTACATGGAAATCAAAAATTAGCAGCAATACTTAACCATTAAAATAAAAGCTGCTCTAATTTGAAATGAACTAAATAGAGCATTAATAACAGAGTAACTATGATCTTTGATTTCAAAGATGCCTCAGAAGCTAAAATTCATTTCATAGTTGAGAAAATATTTCAGAAAGAAGCTCTGTAAATAGAAAATAAATAACGCATAATTTTAATATTAATACAATACACATCGATTGTAATTTTTTTAATTGTTAAACGAATAAAATCAAATCGCCTTAAAATTTCTTTCCAATGTATTTAACGAAGTGAGAACATTTTATTCAAACTAAAACTGTCCTATGAAAAGTAAAGCATTTAATTCTGTTCAGAATGAAATATTTAAATTCGTATTCTTTTACATACTTACGACTCTTAAAATATTGAAGAAAAACAAAATATATACATTTATACATATATTTATGATGTAATTACAAAATGTTTACTTCTGATTATGCCAAAAGCTACTAATCTTAATGGCAAGTCACTGAATGTTTTGGTCACCAGGAGGGATGAGTCACTGTTTCAAGACAGTAAGTGTATGGAAAAAAACAGTTCCAGCCTTTCTTTTATTTCCTGCTTCTATACCAGCATCCAGAGCGCATTTTCTTTCCCTTCCCCATTGCATTTTGGCAATTAAGAGGGGAAGCAAAATCTTCAATTGTCCCCAGGCTATGAAAACCTTTGCTATGTCTCTGGCTGCCAAGACTTCAAGAATGAATGGCCTGAGCACAGATATACCTACACAACAGATCATCTCCAGTTACGGCTTTTTTCTTCCAAGCAAAGGAGTTGCTTAAATATGCTATAATATGAGATGGTAATGAGAATTTCTAAAAAATGATAATTAGCTTCATCTCAAATAAAAATAAATTGGTCATATAATTTGTAAGAAAAGTCGTTGTTTTACTTTATGCTGCCTCCAAACATGTCCTTAAATTTAACAACTTATGAGATCAGAACAGCACGATTTACTAAGTCTCACATAATGTTGTTAAAAGTATCAGTGAATATGACCCTAAATGTAGACACAACAATGTGAATTAAATGCAAGCATAAAGTAACAGGTTCAAGTTCTCTGATGGTGGTCCTCTGAGCAAATAAATAAATAAATATACCATTCCCCAAATGGGTAGGTAGACAATACGTTTGTACTTTTCATGACTATGTAATAACTACCCTCCTCTTCCAAAATAAAAATGGTCAAACTACAGTTATTACTTGCATACCAATTTGAAGTAATCAATATGCAGCTTGTTATGAGAATTAATTACGTTTGTACTTTTCATGACTATGTAATAACTACCCTCCTCTTCCAAAATAAAAATGGTCAAACTACAGTTATTACTGGCATACCAATTTGAAGTAATCAATATGCAGCTTGTTATGAGAATTAAGTACCTTCATGTCCACTAAAATTTCCAGTATGGGCAATACACAAGCAACAAAAACCTTTATACTAGAGTTCAGCTACCTTTTGAATTTAAAGCAAATCATAAAAAACACTAGCAAATGAGCCAAGAATAAGTTTATCCATATCAAACATCATTATGAAATTTTTTACATGTAAGCAAAGCTCCGTTTGTTTGAATGTAGGGGAATTTAATATTTGCTCCACCCAATTGATATCTACTTTTGAAATCATACAAGTTCATACTTGCTAATAAAGTTTGGAAAAAATAATACACTCTACATCATTTGATAACATTTATGAAAACAGAGACTAAATTAATCAATTATAATATTTTATCTCAGAGAAACTGTTTAAATATAGGTGTTCATGAGCAGATTCAAAATGACAAGCCACTCAGAGGGTTAATCCATATAATGCTACAAATACTGCCCTGGAAAATCCAGTTCTGAGAAATATTTTGAATATACTTGTACTGTTTACTGCATATACCATTACTTGCACTGTTTTAAATAAAAATGCATGCAATTTCATCAAATTAAACATTAACAGATTAAAGTACAAAATGACCATTTAGTCATCGAGTCATTAGCATTTATAGAACCTGATCAGTTAAATGAAATGGTTTAAATATATTGCTAATTACAAAAATGGCAAAAAAAAAAAAAAAAAAAAAAAACAAAAAAAAAAAAAAAAAAAAAAAAAAAAACTACAACAAAAAGTATATATTCTGACAAAAGTCATTTTACTTACCCCCAGTACTACCAAAACTGCTGGTCTTCATAGAGGAAGGTGAATCATTACTAGGTGCAGCAGGCTTTTTAAAAAGTCCACTATTTTTATCTTCTGATACTGTGCTTTCTTTTTTCCTATGAATTGGATATGTCAGGTTCAAAGTCTCTAAATGCTTTTTGTAGTCATTAAAAACTGGAGTGAAATCGCAACAGGAATTTTTTGCCAAATGAAGCTGCATCCACTTTAACACACTTTCATTTAAGCTTTGCAATTGTCTATAATATTCAATGCTTCTAGTTGGTTTTTCCTTTGTAGATATGTTAGAATTATTACTTGGAGAGGTTCTGGAGCTATCAATTACTTTTTCAGACCCAGTCTGGCTTTCTTCAGACTTTTCTTCTTGACTTACTGTTGAGTTACCATTCTCTTTTTCCTGCGTTTTTTTTAAATCAGTGCTCACTTGTTTTTCGCCGTCAGCACTGCTACCCCTTTTCAAGAAACTGAATGGACTTTGTGATGAATAAGATGAAGCAAATCCACTAAATGCTGCAAAAGGACTTTTAGCTACTGAAGAACCACCACTCTACAAAAATAAACTGAATGTCATTATTTATACTACATAATGGAAATTTAGATATTTTTCTGTTAGCAGGACATCAGGCCAAATGCACAGAAATGCATTAATACTGTCAATCTCAAACTATATGAAAGAATTTGATCATACACCATGATTAATGCAAAGCACTGCAATTCATTATTCTTCGATTTCCATTTCTATTAATTCTAGCTGATTTTTTTAATTCATGTTACTTCTCGAATTTCCTTTTTGATGACACAATTTTCTCTTTATTTTTTTACACATGAAAACTGTGATGAATTTCACAATCTGACATTGTCAAACAATAGAGAAGCTTCCATCATATTGCTTCAAGATGAGGAGTATTTCATAAAAAATAAAATAAAAACCCAATTTGAATCATCATTTGATGAAATATAATTTTGATTCAACATCAGAATGGCAGTGCCGCTTATGATCATGATGGTAAATGAAAATATTAGGAACCTAAACATGGTTTGAAGAATTGTGTATATCAATCCTTACCGTTATTCAATTTACACACACCTATATATATATACACATATATGTAAACATATATACAATATTTCAAAGCACAAATTTTTATAAACACCTTATAAGAAACAAATAAATAAAACATTATCATAAAATGAATTGAATAATGAATTCATTTGTAATAATTATTCATTTTACAACAGTATTTTAGCTATACATTTCTTGTGAAGTATTTTACTGTATCTTTGCAAATTAAGCAATTTTTCAACGAAATTCACAAAAGTCTTTTTTTATCTATAGTATATAATGTTACCATGAAAGACCAAAGCCTGAAGAATGAAACATTCACATATTACGTCTGAAATATTTGCTAAATAAATACCCTTATTTCTTACTTAACTGGCAAATGTCGACATTCATCATACATTGATGTTGAATGACACTTTGAATTGCACAAAAGTCTCTTGCTTTTACAACTGCATTTAGTCACAGAACACATCTTTCTTCTCGGCTTATTGTTTCAATCTCCACATCAGACAGCATACTTGTGCTTGTCGATAGTAATTGCTCCGAATGTATAAAAACATAACAAAATATTCGGTCTTTCACTGAAGTACTTGGTATGTGTTGACATTCTCCAATTTGTCTTTCACAGCAACATATGCATGCATACACATCTAGAAAGATTCTAAAATAGCTGGCAGAAATGCAAGGCATGTAGAGGGAGCCAAGAGCAGATTTTTTATAAGAATGTGTGTGCTGATATGTCACAATGAGGTATACAAGACATTGTTGAGATTGGTAGATGAAAGCAGTATGAAGCTGTCATACCCAATGCAGATTTCCAGCAACAGGCATTGCTACATAAAATCAGAGCTCATCAACATGTTTTATGTATTGGGCTATGGACGGATAAAATGTACAAAAAATTATTCCCGAGTAGTCAGCTGCCTAATTACCAAACGGTCAAACATCTTAACCAAGAGCTGTGCAAGAGCGAATCTTGTATTACTGTTAGTGTCACAATTTTGAGTGTTTATTATACAAAGTTTAATGCTTAAAATGTTTGTTACTTTCGACTTTATCAGTCTTTCTTACTTGTTCATATCTTCTTTCTTACAAGTGCCATTTCTGCAAGCATATTTCATTACAAAATCTGCTTATTTCAGTCACTTCTACCTATCTTTACACCTTTGCTAAAATTTGCTGTGATTCTAAATATTTTAGAGTCACCTCATACAAGTTAACACTAGTAGAGTTTTGTGAAATGCACTTTCAAATGAACCACTATATAAGTGTGGATTAGAACATCTGAGTACTTACCTACTATTCTGTCGACAATGAAGCTATTGCCAAGTGTCACAATTTAGCGCCAATTAGGGGTAAGTGTGGTCTAATAACACAATCATAACATCTTTGCTTTCATTTGATGTAATTCTGTCTTATTCTGGAAAAGCCACGTTTTGTTTTCATGAACAATATAAATTAACTGTTATTGCTGTTTTCCCCCCAGCAATTTTTTTTTGGGGGGGAACTAAAATTTGGGACCTGCCTTCTACAAAACAGCAAGCAGTGGACTATTTTCAGAGTTATGGGATCCTGCCCCAAAAAAAGTGGATACCATATACTCAGCCGGAAATGGCTGACTAAACAATAATAGATTGGAACAATTACCTAGGGGAACTTTAGGCCCATATCATACGCTTTCATAATGTTCGAAATAGAGCTTTCTTTAAAATGGCAGGCCCTAATAAAATAATAAAACTCTGCAAAAGAATTTTTACAAAACATAAAAACAAAGTTGGCCGAATATCAATTGTTTATTAAAAAAAGAGAAATTAGTTCTTTCAGATTTCTCGAGGAATGATTGGGGCAACTTTGGCAGGATCTTCGTGAACTTTTACAGTCGATGAGATAATATGCAAGTACCCAGCTACATATGTGATACATGTGCTAATGCTTTGATACATTGTCCTAAAGCTAAAATCAATGGAAGCAAGAAAATTATTGAAATAGATGAAAGCCTATTCACAAAAAGAAAAACAATGTTGATTGTGTTCTTTTACCACTACGAATTTCTGAAGGACTATGCCATGAAACAAATTAATGTTTTTTTAGTTGGCAATTTAGATATAAACAGAAAAGAATGCTAATTTCTAAGAGATAAAGTTGGAAGTTTACATAAATACACTAAATAAAACAGGTATAAGTAAATAACAACAAAAAATTTGCTAGCCAGATACACTAAGCACTATAAAACAAAAATCACGTGAAAGGAATCGCTTTAACTTTAAATGCACATATTTTTAAAGGCATATAAATTTCATTGAGTTCAACTTCATATAATATCTAAATTAAAACTTACGATATTTTCAAATTATCTACCCCCCCACCAAAAAGTTGCAAAAAATATTGAACAGGCAATTTAATACATCTGTTTAATTATACATGGATTAGAACTTTTGAATTTCAGTTGCCATTTTTATTTTTTGCATTAAGCATATTTGTTTTTCTTCTAATGAATCACAATGGGGGTACAGATTTTGCCAGCTAATAAAAGATTAAGCATTGCAATTTCTGCATAAATGTGGCATTTTGTAGAACAATGGGTAATAATTCAAAAATTCGCATTCTATGAAGTCGCACTTCTTAAATGACTAAATTTTATGGAAATCCATATAGGAAAAATTGTTAACAAAGTGTTAGAATGCAGATTAGAAATTCAGCCATATCTCATATACAACAGCTATTCACTTTATGTATTTGATACATACTACAAAGTTTTTTTTTTTTTTTTTAAAGTGAAAACAGATCATTATGCACATGGGGAGAACAAGAGTGCAAAAATATTACACACGCATTTTCTTAAACAGGTAAGTGTTTTATTCCTGATGCTTGTTTTCGAAATGTTATCGATTGTTCTTTATTGAATTCTTAGTGCGCCATCAATTCGAAAATGGTTTGTCTTGGAATATTAGTTTTTTGAAAAATTAGTTGCCAATGAGTTTGTGAATGCTCTTGAAAGTTGCCTACTAATTTGGGGACTTTTCAGTGGGGCTGAGAATAATGTAAATTTATTTCTAATAAAAATTATACATAATGAAAAATATTCTGTTACATATTAGATAAAATAGTTATATATACATTCTCCAAAGATCTTTTTGCCCTCTTAATAACACGATTTTGCAAAGCTTCTCCCCCCAGTGGGACAAATATTCCAGGATCTTCTTTCTCTTCTTCAGCATTCCAGTTATCGTGGTTCAACTCGGAACCAGCTTGTCTCTTGGGCATTTTACTTTATTAAAATGCTAGAAAACAGAAGATCATATTTGAATTATATATTATAATTTAACCAATAAAACTGATATTTACTATTAAAATGCCTGAGCTAGTAACAGAATTTCATTAAAAGGATATAAACTAAAAAATTTCTGCTACTTAGTTAATGCCATTATTTCTTTTATTGTCAAGAATAATAAACATAACCATATATATAACTTAACTTTTTATCATAATTCTAAGAACATTTTTCTTTTGTTCCAATACTTTAAGGGCTTAATTTAATTCTACACTGAAGTTAGGAAATGGTAACACTAGTCACGACTGATGTAGAATTATAGAGATTTGAAATTTAGTAAGCTCTCTCTCCCAAAGGCAATACTTTTTGCTAGCAAATATTCTGTTAGACGATCACAGCATTTCCATAAATACTAATGATACAAAACTCTGTTTTGTAGGAGTTTTTTTTTTTTTTTTAATAAATATTAATCATGTATACAACAGATTGAATGAAAGAAAAAGGAAAACTTTTGTAAAATACAGGTATGAAAAAAGATCTATACCAATCAACATCTAAATAGCTATCTAAAGAATACATGGGGGGGGGGGGATCTTTTAATGAAGTTTTACTAGCTATATAAAGCTTCTGGCCTTCTAAATTTTAAATTTTCTTTAATAAACCCCATATTGTTGAATAGTAATGGCTTTAACAGAAAAGATACCATTAATTTATTTTGCTGTAAGTACATAATCTATTAATCAGATGAATCAATCAAATCTATAGCTTTTTAATTTCACGTCAAATTAAGGTTAGGTTGAATATGACAATGCACACAAGGGCTATCTGCCTAAGGGAAGAAGGTTCCTTCATGCAGGTCTTTTTTAAGGAAGCTGGCCACATTACACATAATCAAAACCATTAAAACTAACCATGCAGCCAGACATTCATGTGGCATCGAACACAAGCCCATATTCTTAACCATTCGTTTACTGGTGTGGCCATACCAATAGAATCTATTATTTAGTTCTAACTGTTTAATGTTCTCGTTAATATTTCATGCACTAGCAATCATAAATTAGCTACAATTCAAATATCCTCCCTTTTATTACATATGGCATATTTTTTTTAGATATAATGAATAAAACAGAATGTAACAACAAGTAAAAAATTCTAACTATAAACTATTACGTATTTAGTTCTCTATGTAACATACAAAAAAGCAAATCTAATTAAAGTATCCCAAAATTATTTGTGCATGGAAGGTATCTTTACTATAGGATTAAATCAAAACTTGGAACTTTCTTTTTAATATGGGCCTGTGTTTAAAACTTTCATATTAGCCAACTTCTGATGAATTTTTTTATACCTATCTTGGCAGCGAATACATTAACCGAGAAAATTGGCAAACTTAATCATCCAATAGGTAACATGCAAATTTTAAATGTCACCAAAGGTTTCTTTGGAAGCTACTTTACCAAGGAGATATAGAGAATTTTTTCCTTTATTGATCTTTACCAATTAAATTAAGCATTTTCCAATTGATGTTCACAGGAATTAAAAGAATGTTGCAGAGAGAAATTTAAAGATAAGACACTATTTATGTAGCTGTCAAAAGAGGCAAAAATTATTAGAAATGCCTTAAGTTATTTAGTATAATATATTCACAATTTTGATATTATCAAAACTAATTTGATTATTTATTTTGATATGATTCTACGCCCTCCAAAAAAAATGTCTTAGTAACTGTAGCAAATTTGAATTCTTGTTTTCTTTGTTGCAGCCGCCATCCAAGTTGGTCATTAGAAGTTACACACTTAATTTGCAGGTTTTTTAACATGCAATATATTTAATTTCCAAACTTTTAATTATGATGTAGTCCAAGTGATATCAAGGATTAAATAATTTTCTTCCTACAAACTGGTTACCATTTAAATTTACAATCAGTTGGAGCAAAATATTTGATTTTCATTTTTACTTCTGGCCATATATCTTTTTTTTCTTTTGGTTACTTTCTTTCTCTTCTAAAATACTGACCATTTTTAATGTTCCATCAAAAGGACAGTAAACAGTGGTTTCTTCATATTATTGTTAATTATTTTGTATTCTTTGTTATTTTTTTTTTCCTCTGAAATGTTAATTGTGCTTAACTTAGTATATACTTGGGGGGGGGGGGCATACTTTTTTTATCGAAGAAAAATATATATAAAAGGGTTTGAATCATCAAGTTCACATTTAATTAATATAAAATTCTGCAGAATTTGTTAATGGCACATTTTTATAGTAAAATCACTATACATGTAAATATTTTTTTACATACTATTTTTGAATGCATGAATTTGTCTATGCCGAATTATTTTTGAAGTACTACAATTATTTATTCACTTCAGACTTTAGCAAAAGTACATGTGTTTCATTATTATTTTTAAACACTCTTATAATCCTTACACTCTTAGGATTTGTATACAAAGTTCACACCCACACTTCTTTATTACAGTACATACTCTTTAATATTCACACCCTTTTATTCCTTCTGTATATGAAAAATTGAACTCTCATAATAAATTTGTGTATACCTACATTAGGGGTTTCATTTTTCCAGAGATATGATTTTCGAACGACTCTGCTTACACCCAGTCTCACTCATGTAAAAATATATCTGCCAAATTTCCAGATGATTGGATAATATTTAGGGGTTATACACATTCGTCACCTTTATCTTAAACTAGTAAAATTTCTAATATTGAAGTGCTTTGTACTAATGGACTTCTCCTGTATTTCTCTACTAGGCCACGATGTTTCAAATCTTCCTGTATCACCAGCAACTGTTTATCAAGCTCGAGCAATGAACAGAAGTAAAATGGTAAAGAAAATCAAAGAGTGATTCATTAAAAATTCTACTCATTTGGTCTTGCATTGGGATAGTAAACTGTTGGCTTTGGTTGCCCATGGGAGTGTCAAAACTTTGGAAGATAGAATTGGAATTCTAGTGGATGACAAAGATTTTGAACATTTCCTTGGTATACCTATTGCCTGAGAGGCACTAGCGATGGCTGAAGTAGTTCCTCGGGAAGTGGACTGATTTGGGTTACATGACAATATCGTTGGTTTGTCATTTGATAGTACAACATCTAATACAGGTCTGATCCAAGAGACATGTACCAGAATTGAAAGAAAATTAGGATGAACATTGTTGTGGTCAGCTTGCAGTAATCACACCCATGAACTAATACTGAAAGGAATGTTGTGACATACCATGAAGTGGTCCTGGCACGCCAGTTTTTTGGAAGTTCCAAAGTCTGTGGGCTTGATAAAAAGTCATATATGACAATGCTGGATGAAAAAAGTCCCATTAAAGGCTTTCTAGAAGAACAATGAGTGAAAATGATTAACTGCATCGAAAACATCCTAAAAGACAAAAGTCATCCAAGAGAAGACTACAAAGAATTATTACAACTTTCACTCCTCAAATGTTGGTCTCAAAATGACTTCAGTTTCAGGATCCCAGGGATTCTGCTTCACACAAGGTCGACAATATATGCATTTAGAATTGTCCTCTTCACTATATCATTGATCATTGAATATTCCTCAATGAGAATTGAAAGGAATGAAACAGATTTCACATTTTGTCAGCCTCATAATATGTTTGCTTTTGGAACTTTTAAGTCGATGGGCTACCAAAAGTTATTTGTTACATCTTCTGAGCATTTTCCCAGATGCAGATGTCAAAAAAATGCTTTCACAGTTGCTAAGAGACAGCTTTGATATCTGTCAGAAACAAACGTAGGGTTTTTTTGGATGAATGTATTACTCAAGCTGATATGGAAAACATGACTAATTATGACTAAAAACCAAACCCGCAAAGAAAAAGGAAATTTAACAATTAGAGGGGAAAAACCTAGTTTCCATAGGAAATGACCTGAGCTATTTTGTTATTAACAGAATAAAGATGTTCTTTGAATTATCTGAAATCCATAATGTGACAGAATACTGCAGTGATCTCTTAGAAGAGGAACTGGCTCTGATAAAAAAGTCTAACAGATCAGTCAGGAGCAAACAATAAAAATAACTCTTGTTAAGGGTAGTCCAGCTTCTGCCAGGTTAACAGAAGAAGGAATGGTATCATTCAAAGTTGATTGATACAATATGTTTTGCTTATCATACTACTTATTAATCTTAGTGTCAAGTTTTAATATTAAGTTTGTGATTTCCAGCTTTCCAATCAAAGTAATTAACACTGAAAAACCGTACTTTTGCCTACTTTTACACAAAATTGAACAAAGTGTGCAACTTTTAAATATTAACCAATCTTCTTGAAATTTGGCATATACATTTTATACATCACTAAGACTCAAGAAGTAAACAAAAAGTTTGCAAAAATTTTACATTTTATTTTTCTGCCTTACAAATGAAACATTTCAACACACATACAACTGAATAAATTAGTTCAAAATTAAAAACTTTTACTTATTTTTAATTTCAGTTAAGTTTGCATGTATATTATATATTTTTAATTACTACTGTATTTCTGTCAGATTTCTTAAAAATATGTTTGTTGTACCTCAAAATAATGTTCACAGTTTATATACCTTTTTTCCTCATAATTTTTCACTAAGGCAGTTGTAACATCATCTAGATATCGTTCTAAAATTGTTCCTAAAATTTTTAACCTCATTAACCACAAGCACTTGCTTGTTTGTTATTTTCCCTGGATTTTTTTTTGGGGGGAAATTTTGCAAAACTCGTTTCTTAATTTCTCAAATGTGACACCTGCTTCCTCTAACCTTTTTCAACATAGAGTTTTATGAATCTCCAGAATTGCTGAAAATGCTTTTTTCTATCTGTCTTTGATTTTTTTTTTTACATATATAACTTGCTCCCTTCAGGAAATTACTTTCACATGATGGCAACGGATGATGTAAAGTGGAGACAGAATTAGGTTTCAGTGCCCTTTTAAAGTTAAAACAAGCAATTCTGCTTTTAAATTAAATATGTAATTATCAGGTTCAAAATAAAGAGAACATATTCTTGATTTTCCTACATTGAAAATTATCTGCTCTTTTGAAGAGGACATAACTGGAAAATGATAATATGCAATGTCGCAACTTTTGGTCTTCTTTTTGTAACTGTGGTAAAATGTTACAGTACAATTTGCTATTTCTGACATGGCATAGTAACAAATTGAATTTGAATAAAAATTCAAATTATGGAAGCAATAAATGTAAATAAATGCTCAGCACTAACGACTATCACCTACATTATGTTATGCACACGCAGCCTAATTTTCTCCTTAAACTATGCATCACTCATGGGGCACCGGTACAGTAAAATGGTGCTTATGTGATTCATTAAAAGCTTAGGTTTACCTTTAAAAAAAAAAGCAGAAATTTTTTAGATGATACAAAATTAATGATTTAAAAACTTCTTTTTCAGAACTATGATTTTTAGACTATATCCCCCATGCACTATATTGATAGTAAAATGTTAAACCAGGTCTTATTCAAAGTTCACCAACTTTCATTTGTTTAGTTAGTTTTCTTAACTGCCAAAATTTTAGCCAAGTACTACATATAACTTCAAGAGAACACAGAAATAAAAAGCATTTTTAAAATACAGTAATTACAGTGCTAATAAGAATTAACGCTGAAGTGAATGAAGGTATATTTAATGGAAAAATATTAAAATGTATGGAAACAAAGATAGTCAAATACTCTAGACCAGCGATTCTCACACTTTCTCGTGCAGCCCTTTCTCCATTGCCAGACCATCATTCCCACCCCTTCATTTCCAACCTCGAAAAATACTTAAATGTTTATTTAAATTTTTAATATGTTTTAAAAATTAAACAAGAAAATGTTGAT
This sequence comes from Stegodyphus mimosarum, assembly GCA_000611955.2. Classification (NCBI taxonomy): domain Eukaryota; kingdom Metazoa; phylum Arthropoda; class Arachnida; order Araneae; family Eresidae; genus Stegodyphus; species Stegodyphus mimosarum. Next base: position 561,763 of record KK117501.1, read on the forward strand.
AAGAATTAAAACTTGAATAAAAGGTTTCCCATACTCCCTCCTTGAAACTGAAATCCCCTCCCAGTTGAAAATCTTTAGATTGGGGGTTCTCAACAGGTGTTAGGTATACCCACTGGTAGTATGCAAGAGAAAAATGTGGTACACAAAGAAGCAAAGTGTTTTTAATTATTAAATTAAAAAAATTACAACCCCAATATCCTGATTTTTTTCCCTGACATTCCTAAATTTACGCAATCTGAGCTTTGTTCAAGAGTAGTGGTGATAGTAGTACTTAGTAATTGTGGTACTAAAGGTTTTCAATTTTTGTTTAGATGGTACGCATTAGTCAAAAGGTTGAGAACTGCTGCTCTAAATCATTGATATCTATAATTCCCAGCTAATATATGGTTATCTTTAGTTGGAGCTATAAGACTGCTGACATTTAAACATTATACACAATAAGTTTGTTTTCTTTTTCAGCACTAAAGCAAGTTACCATACTCTAATAATTATCACCACATAAATGTTTTAACAGAATTTCCAACCTTGTACCTGCAAATGAAGTATATTTATAACCAACTGCATATTTATAACCAACAAGCAGTATGTTAACAAAGAAACATAGAAATCTGAACAGTGTTATGTAACCTGAGAAAAAGTTTTGCAATAAATTCATCTTCCATATCCAATTACTAAAAGAAGATGACAGTACTGGATGCATTTGAGCTACAATATTTCTCTATTGTGCATTTAGGACAACTTATTTTCAGATTCAATGCAATCTGCAAATATGAGGGCATGATCACACACACACAAGGAAAATACATTTATCATGTCACTCGAATAAAATAAGTTGCTTCTTATCAAAAGAATCAGAAAATGTTTGAACTTGTTCGAACAAATATGTCATCAAGTTTTAAGTTGTATTTGTGCTATGATAAATTATTTATTCTCTGTTATAGATATTAAAAATACTTAACTAAACATAATTTCAATATTCAAGACATACTCTATTATACACAAGTATGATACATCTGAGAAATGGCTTTTATATTTAGAAAAATTCACTGAATCAAGGTTGAAATATGAATAACTGCTTTAAAACTGATCTGATTAGTTAATTAGAACGTAAACAAAATATACCTCCTCTTAATTCCAATATGCAACATATTTCACAACCTGTTTAGAAACTTGCAAAACAAATTGGTTTCAACACACTTTAGTATCGGGAGAATAAATACGTGTGAACATATTGAATATTCAAGATATATTACCTAAAATTAACAAAGATGACCTTTCACAGAAATATTATATTCATATTTCAGGCAGGCATTTTATTTAATACATCAAAATTCCTTTAATTTCTTTTTTAAATGAATATACTGAGTAATAAAACTGAATTTTAATGAGAAATAGAAAGTGGGTATTTTATATAATATACCCACTTTCTATTTCTTAGTATTTAAAAGTATCAGTTTTATTTCTCAGTATTCAGTATTATTTATTTCTATTTCTCACTATATATTGTAAGAAGTATTAGATTATATAAAATACAATTTAATATTTCTTACAATAAAGTTCTCACAGAAACGTCCATACAAATTCTTTACAGTAATCCTGATCCTAAACATATTGTTTTTAGATTAGCACGTCTAAAAATGAATTCCAGTTTACGAAATAAAATAATACTATTTTTTAATTTTACCGTTAAATCTGTAGAACAGCGAGATGACACATATCATTGCATTTTAAAAATTAGCACTAAATTTGTTACACATTAAGTGAAAGTAATTATTCTTTACCTTTTTATACACTCCCTTCCATTAGTTTAAAATTTTAGAACCTTAATGCAATTCGGAACACACAGCATAATTACAGCAAATTTTTTATACACAAAACACTTACTATTTGTTGCGGGAGATTAGTAGGCTTAGCAGCTACGAAGCAACACACATACCTCTCCTATTGAACAAAATGCATAAAAGATATTATTTTCAAAACATCTTATTATTTCAAACAAGCAGGATGTGATACAAATGAGTAAAAATACCAGATTAAGTAAAACTCATAACAGAACGTCAAAGTAATATCTGATAATATGTTGTTAATTTTCCACAATTAGGAAGTTAAACTAATTCAAAAATCTAGCAATACATGTAATAGGAAGATGCTACTGAATGATAAAATAAAATGGATTACATGTGACAAAACTGTTACCTGAATTATGACTATCAAAATTAACAGTTTCGCAGCAGCTTAACTTTACACTTCCAAATAGTATCCGTCCACACCGGTCATAGATTCACATGCACGGCGGTATTTGTCTATGGTTGCTATAAATTACAGGAGCGTTGGCGAAATGTTTATGCCAAACTATTTCGATAAACAAATACTGAATCCGAAAGAATTTTCAGCATAAATTTCAAAGAAATTTTTGGATTAATATGTGTGACACTGATTTAACATTGCATTATAATCCGTTTTAACCAGATCCACTTTTTGATAAATGGTCGTCTTTCACATTTCTTACAAATGTAGAAACAAAACAGAAAATTAAAAAAAAAAAAAAGGTGAGTTTTTTTTTCCCCTCCTGTTTAAGCAGCTGGTTTAGGACATTGCAATAATTATTTCAATGTGTTTTTACCTAACTTCATGAAATACGAGATATTTAAAAATGAAGGGACGTAAAACTGCTTTTCCATAAGTTTTCAATTTATTGACATTTGCAGTCATAGTATGTGAGGAACTATTCATTCAAAATTCCTATTATAATTTTATTAAAGAAAACAAATACGTTATTTAATTTATGATAAAATTTTAAAATTGTCTATTTCAATTTTTCTTGTTCCAGAAAATATGAAAAATCGCCAAATACTGCACGCTACTTATTCTCGTGTCTTCAGAGTACTTTTGCTAACGGGAACGAATTGAAGTCGCCCCAGTCATCCGGGATGAGGGGAAGTTGTTTTGGATGGTGGCGAGTGCGCAATAAAATGTAGTTCTTTGAGATTTCGCTTTAAACTTGTTATTATATCTTCATATATTTGTAAGCGATGATCAGGAAAACTGAAGTTGTTATTGATGATTATTATATTTATTGAAATGTACCATAAATAACAGGCATTCCTTCTCTAAGGTGCTTGTCTTCTTTGCTTCGGACTGTTGACTGTTTGTACTTTCTTGGTTACTTCAGTTCGACCGCTAATTCACTATCGGTGACGATAAATTGATTTGTTAGTTGCAGATCTTAACGGAGAATTTGAAACGATACAAAATGGATCTGCAGACAATTTCATCACAAATGAAAGTAGTGATTCAAAAACATCAGGTAAGTGAGAAAATTTGTGTCGCGATTTAGTTTTAGCGATGAGACTGACTTACATCATCTCTGAAGCTATAACAAAAAATGAGTACCGAAAAGTAACTACATGTACTTACGGGGTAGAGTTATTTTTGCATGTGTTTATAATTTTTGAGGCCAGATATGAGTCTATAAAAATTAATAAAACTTTTGTCTTTTAGTCCTTTTTTTTTCTTTCTTTCTTTAATTTTCAGAGCGTGTTCTAAATACTCATTGAATATTCAGTGATAACCTCTTGTTAACTAACTTACGTGCGCGCTTTATATATGAGTAATTTAAAGTTGCGTCACTCCTTAATTTCAAAAATTTCTGTACAGTTATGAAAAACTTATTTAACTTTTCTGTATGTTTAGATAATTAAGTTTCTTTTTTCTTTCTTTTTTTCAGCTTGTTGTTACAGAAATGCGTAACGATCCTCAGGTAGGTTCTTGTATCATTTATCGATCGATTTCTTTTGTCCCTTTACAAGTTTTAAAGCTTTTATATCTGTTTTGCTAAATTTTAAGTTCAAAATTTAAAAAAACATTCTTGGATTTTTGGCGTCTTTTTAATCTTTGCTTGAGATATTTACATATGAAACTTAAGATAATTTTTTTCCCCCCTTGGTAGAATCCTGTCCTTCAAAAAAGATTAAATGACTTACAGTTGGAAATACATAGTTTAAATGAGAGGCAGGTGAGTAAAAAAAATTGCAGAAAGCAAAAACAGGTTGTATTTTTTATTTTTTTCATGAACAAAATTTTGAACTGTTGTAAAAAATGCAATGACAAGTTCAAAATATTCATAAAATTTTAATAATTAAATAAGTTATTGAAATTTTGTTTTTATGTAAACTATTAGTGATTTTTCATGAAGGATTAATTTTTGTTTGGGAATAAAGTGCCAGTTAATTAAAAATTAATTTATTTAAGTTATCATATAGGTGGTAAATATTTTGCAGTTTGAAAAAAATGAAAGACTGTGGAAGTCAGGATTTTTCAGAATTTTTAATCTTTCACTTCTGGAAAGTTTCTTGTTAGAACATATACTGTTTTTATTAGATTTATTCATATGATATACATGCTAAATAAACATTATCTGTTTACAAATAGTGATATGTTGCAAAGTTACCATCTTTATGAAAGGCATATGATCATGTCAGAATTAAATGACTGTCAAATTATTAAGCTTAGTGAGTAGTAAAGTAATAACTTTCGTTGTGTATTTTGTATGTTGTATTTACATCACTAGGCATTTTCCTTAGTTGTAGAAATATTTCAAGTTATTATAGCTTTTATGCTAATGCTAAGTGAAAAACTTGTTAAAACTAGGTTTAATATTGAGAAAAATTAAGTCATAATATCCAACTCTTTTCAGAATTTAATTAAATTATAGCACAAAGTTTCAGCCTCGTAACCAATATATTTGCAGCATATTGTAAGTAATACAGATGGAGTTACAATAAAAGGAAAAAAAAGGAGACACTTAGGACAAACGGTGTGATAATAAAAGAATAATAAATAAACATGCATAATTATTAACAAATTAATTCATTATTTCAGATAACTCTGTATAATAGTGCAGTAAGGGAAATAGTACTTCAAAACTTTTCATCACCAAATAAAAACTAACCCACTTACACTTTGGGAACTGTTGCTATATTATACTATGAGTGTTGTGCTGTAATATTCCTACTAGTTATTAATTCTTACTCTAAATATAGAAATGTCATGAGACTGTTTTTCTGGATATGAATTGTGATTTTGAATGTTTCCTTTATTTTTATGTGAAGGAATGTAAACATCTGCAATATTAATACATATAAATGACTGAAATAACTATCATTGTTACCATTTAGCCAAAACATAAAATTTTTCGTAATTGTTTAATAAATTGAATAATGTAAAGCAATATGTGTATTTCTTACAAATTTAAAACTTTATTTGAATTTTTAATGATGCACATAAATGGTACAAATTAAAAACTTGATTAATTTATAATAAATACAGCTGCTAATATTTATGAACATCTGCAGTACTATTGTAATTAATGAAAGCTATTTCACCATATCTGGTACAAAATTATTTGTTTTCAGTAACTACCTTGTTGCCATAAAGGAATCTTAAAATATGATTGAGGAGCATGTGACTCTTTATATAGCAATAAAAATTAGTATTACATTTTGAAAGATACAGTAAAGTTGGTTGGCAACAATTCCTCAATTTCCCAGCTGCCACCATTTATTTATTTTTATTATTATTATTTATTATTATTTTTTTTTTCCTCTGCTGAAAAATTCTCTCATGATGATTTTAAGTATTTATGTATAAAGATTGGATTTTAAATAACATTGATATAACAGTTTCCCATTTGATATAGATAACCTGTTTAAATCTAGTGCCAAGAAAAATACCAAGAAATTTATTCAGATATTTTATTGTCATATGTATTTGATAACATAATGTGCAGTGATGTATTAATTAGTTTTTATTAGAAACTTATAAAGCATTCTAATAAAATTATTGCGCCAAAGCGAGTAAACGGAAGTAAAATAAAATATAAACTTAGTTAATCTGAACCACAATCATGATATCAAAAGTATAAACCATTTCTACAAAACTTCATATGCATTTCAGGTATGTTTTCAGTAACATACCAAAATTGCAAGTCATTTCTTGAAAAATGATGCACTTTACAAAAATGTTCTTAATGTCACTTTGATTTTGCAAAAGATGCATATTAGTAATCCCCTTCAAAAGAAATTTGAGTTTTTAGCCCAAAGGACATTAGCCCAGAAGGGCTATTAATTTCGTTTTGGCATTTTGCGTTGAAAGCTTTAAACATCCATTTCACTTTTCAAATTGCCATTAAATTTCGAATAACGTAATCCTCCACCGAATATGGGAATCTGGAAGCCCTAATTTTGAATTTGTGTTGTTATCGATTTCATATTTTGTAACATTTTAACGAATGCTTGATTAACAAACTGAATGATTTCAAAGCGAGCAGTGGCAACACTGTACAAAAAAAAAAACATATTTATCTTTAGCACATGAGATTATGTATCAGAAATTCTAAAAATATACTTATTTTAAAATTATTTTGCGATATTACTGTTAAATTGAATTTTACGGTTTAAGTGCGAAGAACATGGTATTTAATAAATAAAGGTAAAACACAAAACATTGAAAAAACGCCCCTTTGGGTGTAATGTAAAATCTGAAAGCTTTCAGATTTTTTTTTTTTCCAAGTATGAAATATAAAAACATTGCTCAGTATTTGTTTTCATATGATGTTGACTAAAATAGCTGACTGTGATTTGAAAGAGCAAGTACATTTAGGGCAGTTTTGCTGGAGCTTATGATTTGCTTATGAAATGACCTACTAAAAATGTAATATGGCTAAGTAGTCACATATGTACTTATGCATTGTGCCATGGACAATTTTCAACAGTGTTGTTAAGCAATCAAGTTTAGCACCAATAATGTTTTTGCATGATGTCATAAAACCTTTTTGTTTTTATATAAACCTGATTAACCCTTTCGCGACGAGTTTTTTTTTTTTTTTACAGCAGAACAATTTTGGTTGCATAAACTATGAGTAGGGCACACTAGAATGCTAAAACTAAAATGTTATATTTTTAGGAAAATTTTAAACACTGATTTAGGACCGGGACATATGTGTCCCATCAGTCCTGACCAGTGGAACATATGTGTCCCAGTAGTCTTCAATGAGTAATTTTGTAAAGAAAACCTATGAATTTCTAGTCATAAAAATTTAATTATGAATGGTATGGTTTGAAACAATCAATGCACAATGGGACATTACACATAGTGCACATTATTTTAGTGCACGATTCCTTTTTTTGTTGTGCACATTTACGGCACCGCCGTCGAGTTCCATTTTGTTACTGGCAGATGGTCACCAACATTGAGTAAACTTCGTGGTGCTTTGAAAGGGCGTCCAGTTCCTCTACGGCGTTGATACTGTGCGTTGAACTTTTCGAGCGTCATCAAGGCTTCTGCAAGAGGTACAATGAAATCAAGAAGTGGGATTTTTCGATGTTTGAGTTCGCAGTACGCAATCCATGAGTTGACCACTGCGCTCATCAATAGGCGAAAAAACACTTTTTTCCACCACTTGCAAGATTTTCTATCTAATTCATAGACATTTGGTCTGCAAGGTCTACACCTCCCATGATTTTGTTGTAGAATTCGATTGCCACAGGGCACTCAAATTCTTTTTTGCTTCCATCTTTCATGGTGCGATTTACTTTTGCGTATTTAGCTTCGTGGCAATTACTTAGCATCATCACTTCCTTTGAATCAAGCCACCTCACACGCATTGTTCCATTTTTAGTTACGAGAAACTCAGCCTCCCCCTTTTTGCTTAGTTTTGTTGTAAAATTAGGAACATCTTTGCGTGTCTTGATGCACGTACCAACAGCAGGAAATTTCATGGTTTTCATCAGATGCACGCTTATAAAAAAGCGATCAAACGCAAGCATCACATCTTTTCTTCGGATTGTCTCCGTTAGCTTTGATACTACCCGTTCCCCGAGTGTGCTTTGAACTTCACCCGTGTCTTTTCCGGAATAAATGTTCATGTCATATACATATCCTGTTTTTGAATCACATTGCTGCCAAATTTTTAACCCTCTTTTCACAGGTTTCATCGGCATATATTGTTTCAGGGATGAACGTCCCTTGAATTTCGCCATTGATTCATCAATAGATTGATATGAGCTTTCGCTTCGGCACTGTTTGAAGGTTTGTTTCAGGCCCAAAACAACCTCGTCAATATAATATGTTTTACTTGTATTTTCTGGTTCAGCAAAATATAGTTTCGATAACAACGTTTTACATCTGTCTCTTGAAATAGCATTTTTTATTGCTACGTTTCCCAGAGAAGGATTAGATGACCAATAATGAGAGAATTTTGGCACCCTATTGTAGGACATGACAAGCATGCATCCAAGGACAAGCATAATTTCAGATGGGTCTGTAGGGTGAATTGTTTGTTCTAACTTTTCGAGTCGTTGGTTTGTGCATTGAGTGATCCAAATCATAAGACTTTTTGGAAATATCTTTAGAAAAACGTCCAATTCGGTAGATGAACGATTTAAATTAAATAACAAAGTAGGCGATGACTCTGCTGGAATTGTCATTCGAGGTTGGAAAGTTGAATCTGCATGAAACCATAAGATTGGCCTGCAGCCTGAAGCATTATCTGATGATATCTCATCAACCGATGAAAGTGATGCCGTATCAGTATCACTCAAAGCATCGCTGTTCTTTGTATTTTGGGGGATGGTAGTATGATCTATATCCATTTCACACTCGTCTGAATCGGATGAGTACTGCAAATTATTATGTGCTGGATCTTGAAAATCGGGATCGTCTATTTCATCATCCAAATCAGTATCTTTGTCATCTGACTCTTTTAAATTTTTTTTTATTTCTTCATCAGTAAGTCCCCGTCGTCGAGTCATTTTAGATTTAATTAATTTGTGTCTAAATATAAAATAATAAGCAACTATTTCAAAAGTAACCGAAAAATATAATAGCAAGAGAAATGATCACATAAGACTGTTGGGACAATGTGTTCCCACCATCCAAGACGAGAGGGACATATACGTCCCGATAATAAAAACGTAAGTAAAACTTTGCCACTTACCAGTTTGTTAGAAATAATCCACTTCGTGAGTAACTTATCTGGCCTTAGATTACTAAATCAATAAAAATTTAATCGAAAATAGGCGGTATTTTCCAAAAATAAGTTATTTACGTTCGTACAGTATGGAATGAGCTGCTACAACACTTCAAAAACGCGGGAATAGCATTATGTACGGTAGTGCCATCTATGTTCTATGAATGAAAATATTTTCAAAAACATTGGCAGGACTGGTGGAAAAGTCTCTTATTACACAGAGAAGCGTTTCTGTCCCAAAAAATTTTTTTTAAATTTGTTTGGGACGTATGTGTCCCGTTAGGCACGAAAGGGTTAAGCATTGATAAGCCAGATTAGTTTTTGCAAAGAATAGGTACTTTCTGATCATTCTCATTTTCACCGAAAAATCGTGAAATTCATAAGGCAGCATGCTATGTTACCAAAATAATTATGTGAGAACTCTAAAAAATTGATATAAAAATTAAAATGAACAAAATTCTAAATAAATTACAGTATTGCTCAGTTATCGGGACTGGGTCCAGAAATGTATGTATGTATGGATGGATGTGTGTATGTACATACATACGTGTCTCTGTATGTGTACACATGCATATATACACATATATCCATACATATGTGCATACATACACACAATTCTGTATCCTGTCCTGTAACAGAAGAGTTACTAAATAGTGAACGTAAATATTTTTTCTTTAATGAATTAACATGACCTAACTTTTTTTTATATAAAAAAGTTAGGCTTTGAAAATATGAGACAGAAAATAGTTTAAAATAATGCATTGCTATACTCAATGTAAATTTTTCGAAAATATTCTAAAATAAATGCATATATATGTTGTTTTGTGCATACGGGCTCGTAGTAGATTGAATGCACAAGTCCGATAATAAGTTAATAAAAATTTATTCTTATCAAAAGAAATATATTGGAACGGTTGAATTTTTCCTCGTAGATATTCATACAAGTGTTTACAATATTATGCAGCATAATCAGTAGTTATACTTCAAACTACTAAAAATGTAACAATACAACACAGTGTAAAGTGTTATCTAAAGAGAAAGCTAAATCAGAAAGCTCAGTTAACGTGGAACTAAGCAAGTAACATTAACTAAACAACTGAGCTGAGATGTTCTCTCTCTGGCTTTTTATAGCTTTCAATCGCCCGTGAGAAATTTCTAATAATTTCTGCACCTCAAGATTTCTGGAAAGCAATAAGAGGATGTAGTTACAGTTACAGCTAACACAGTAGTCAATTACGTTTCTTCACTTTCAATACAAATTACCTGGATATTCATTTATTAATGTTAAACGCATGTGCTTCTGTATTTTTAATTTTTTGTCCTAGCTTTCTCTTAAAATTTGTCTCATGCTGCATTGTACGGGAAAGCACAATAGTTTTAATTATAATTCTACTAAAATTATCTTTTCAAATACAAAATTCATAACAATATACGTGTATTAGGCAAAGGTGTATTAGAAAGAAAACATATGGAGTGAAATTTGCATTCCCTATATTTTAAATAACTGCATTTTTTATGCAGTCATTGCAAGTGGGCTTTGAGATTGCAGCTTTCTTGCCTTGTACATGCAAGAAATTTGTCATTCTGTGATTAAAAAATCAAGCTTTACGTTTTAGAAGCAGTAAATAATCACCTACTTGCTGTGTATTTTCAACAGGTTTTTGGAGAATGCAAGCTATTATAATTCTCAAGGTAGCTGAGGACTCTGCCGTCTTTTTTCCATATGATCTTGAACGATTAAGGATGCTAATGAGTTCACATATACAGATTTTTCCTTTATTCCATCATTTTTTATAGCATTGGTGTAACTTGTATAAATTTACTACTACTGAAATACCTAAAATACAAAAAAAAAAAAAAAAAAAAAAAATAAAAGAACTGCTAGAGGCCATCTGCATGTGCCTCTAGACATAAAGAATATTTTGTGTATTTCTCACCAAGACAGTCTGCTCCATCTATGTTTGGATTATAACATGCTGCAATTTCTGGTTTTTGTGTTTCAGTATCAGTGCAAACTTGGTCATGCACTGATGAGATGAGAACTGCTGCTTTGCCTTTCTTAGCTACATGACAGATCATCGTAGAGTTCTCTCAAAACCCTTGTAATGTTGATCCAACTTCTCTTGCTTTATTAGGCAAGAAACTAGATGGAATTTCTGTTTTATTTCTTTTTAGTGTACTGACAAATGTTATCTTTTTTTTCACTAGAATCTCTAAAAGTTCTATAAAAGTCTTGAAAAGTGAGAACCAGTATAGTTTCAGTTACTTCCAAAAATAGGTTTACTAAGATGCAAAAATGACTGTGTTGGTTTAGAAACCTTTTCGTATTCAGATTCTAGTCCATTTTCATCTGAGGCTTTGCTATAATATATATATATATATATATGAAGTAGCTGCAGTTGGATCCTGTTTTATTCTTTCAGATCCATCTTCAATGTTGTCAAATCTAAGTGCAAGGACTGCAAATCTTTTACTATTCATTACGGCCTAAATACTCCTCTTCTACTTCTGTCAGTTGTGAAACTCATTCAGTGTTCGCATGATTTAAATTAAATACAGATATGAAAATTAAAATATAAAAAAAAATTGCTTTAATTTCAGTCAAATCTGTATTTCTCATATTACTTGCAGATGTTTCATATTTCATTCTCATTTTATTTATTTTACAATATGCAGGAAACTATCATCTGTAAATAATAACTATCAAACAGGAAATGGATCCACCTTTTTCTCCGAGATCTCTTGCTTTACCTCGTAAAACTGGCACTTTTATAATAATATTATATTTTCTTGTTCTTGACAATGGTCGAATTTCTGAGCAGACCGTCGATGCCAATTTTTTCCACATATATGCTGGTTATCGTAAATTAAGAAAAAATCACAAAAACTCCTCAAAAGTAAGCCAAACCATGTAAAATTTGAATATGGTACCAAGTAAGAGTAGCTGAGTAAAACTGCAGTATGCAAATTAGTAGCACTGCACTCGGAATACGTCACCTGCGAGGAGCATAAAAGTCCATGTTTGAGAGTAAGCCCACATATTTCACTGTGATAGTGACATCAGAAATCTAAGATAGCCAATTCATAACAATGACCTCCAGGCATCATTTGCCTGCAGAACTACGATGGAGCACCATTTGGAGACTAGAGGCAGGACAAAGTCAAACAGAAGTGGCCAGATGTCTAAGTGTGAGTTCTTCTGTGGTTCATAGAATTTGGAGGCAATTTCAAACCACAGATTCGGCATCTAGGAGGTTCAGCCAAGGATGGCCAACTGCTGCGACGAGCGCCAATGACCGATATTTGACATTATGTGCTCACAGGAGTAGAACCGCTACTCTTCTTGACTAATTTGCTCTTCTTAGATCCTCCCTTGCTGCATCCATCAGAAGGTTGGTGTCAACGTCAACTGTGCGTAGAAGGCTTCACGAAGACTTGTATGCGAGGCGACCAGCCATTTGCGAGCCGCTCACGTCACGCCATAGGAGGGACCATTTGCAGTGGGCATGACAACATGTCCACTGGACGCCTGATCAATGGAGGGCTGTTCTTTTTGCGGATGAGTCCAGGTTTAGTCTAGAAAGCGAGAGTAGGCGTTATTTGACATGGAGAGAATCTGGAACCTGTTATCTTCTATCAAACATCCATGAAAGAGATGCATACGGAAGAGGCAGTGTCTGTGTTTGGGGTGGCATCTCTTTGAGTGGATGCACAGACCTCCATGTCTTTCCAAGAGGAACTCTGAATGTTCAAGTTTATAGAGATGACATTCTTGATACTTATCTGCGCCCATATGCCGGGGCAATAGGTGATGCTTTCCTGTTACAGGATGACAACGCAATACCACACAGGGCTCGCATCATAGATGATTATCTTCAACAGGAAACAATTATGCTCATGAAGTGGCCAGCTCGATAACCAGACTTAAATTATATTGAGCATGTTTGGGATGCTTTTCATATTCCATATTGAAGGTACTTTTCCTATAGCAAACTGACACCTTCCATTTGTTCATTTTATACATGTGCTAATTTCTATACTACCATAATTGTCTGGTAATTTGTTTTTATGTTATTTGATACCTTACTGTGTGTTATATATTTTGGATAAGTTTCATAAAATTCTACAAGTAACTTTTTCAGTAATCGTGATTTTTGTGATATTTCCTTATGATAACCAGTGTATATTTAAGTAGGGTGTAAATTTTCATCATTTGTTATATCTTCAATTTCACTTTCATTTGATATTTCTGAGAACGTTGAATCACTGAGTTGACTCTGACTGAGTTGAACTCTGAGTTAAACATTCATCATCTGAAATAATATCCATATCTCTGAATTTACATACTTCATCATCAAACTGTAACTTAATAGTCTCTTTGAAGTGCCTATTGCCATAGTGTATGCACCTGGACGATCCCGCCATTTAAATATTTCACCAAAAAATAATTACATTAACAGAAACATACCATCTCTCAGACTGTCGAATAAAAAAAATTCTTTTTCGACAATTAAGAACTAACAAGTGTTGGAAATATGCTATTAAGGGAGGGACAAATAGTAAAAGCCTGAGGTGGAAAGATGATAACTGAGGACAAGTTCATTTTAATGTAGAGGATAGGTATGTATCCGCAGCAGTCCCAGAGACAGCATGTTGTGAGTTAAATTTGCATAAGTAATGTTAACATAAGTAGGTCTAAGTTTACCTGGATTCGTACTTTTGAAATCCAGCATTCATTTTTCTGAATAGAATTTATTTATGTAATTGTATATATTAGTTTTTCTTGTAATGAATTGTAATGGGACTGGGCAGTTTACTGGCCGAAGAAAAAGAAAGCATTTCATTTCTGAAGAAGTACCTAGTTTTGTCCAACAATAGAGAATACAAGAAGTCACATTCTGAAGAGTTGTCGTTCTTTAATGATTGAATTTTATGAAAATTGAATGTGAAAATTTTCAAGCAAAGGGTTAGAATATTGATCAGATATTGGTTTGAAGATAGCTGTATCTTATATACCAGTGGTTCCCAAACTGAGTTGAAGTGCCTTTTTTTAATTAAAATTTTTCCATGGCGCCCTAACCTAAGTAAAAGTATGACTAATCGCATGTAAGGCATAAAAAATAAATAAATAAAACACTTGTATCTTCATTATTTAACTTTGTTTTTACTTTATTAACATTAAATTAATAATCAACGTAATAGATGAGCAAGATTTTACAAAAATTTAGCACATTCTAACACCTGATTCAATGCAGGACTCGGATACTTTGATGCAAGCACGTTTCTGAGAATAATGCAATGGGTCCACAGTGTGTTTGGTGATTTACTGCAAAAAAGTGCCTGAAGCCCTTCATAACAGCCAGGCATGGAGTGGTACTACCAATGCACTTAGGCCAGTTCAAATTATTTTCAGATATGAATATATCAAGAATCTCGAACAGGTTCTGAATCTTTGCTCCTGCAGTAATATTTTTACAAAACAGGTCTTCTTTAATATTACTATCATCTATAAACTGTACATAACTTGTCAAATGACCATCCATATTATTATTCGTACCCTCATCTAACTGTAATCCAAATTGCACTCCTTTTAATTTTTTCAGTTAATGTATCATTGATATCCTCCACCGTATGTTGTATTCTCTGACTAATTGTATTACTGGACAAAATCACTTTTAAAATCAGCTTCCCAGCAGACTCGCCAACCCCAATGTTCACCATATCTACGGCAGATGGTTGAATAAGTTTTGTGATGGTGTGAGGCTTATTACATTTTGCGATTTTGTAAGCCACCATGTAAGATTATAGCAAAACATTGTTTGGTATTGATGCATTCATGCAGTTTAATTTTTTTGGAGGGCAGTTGTTTTAACTTCCTGGCAAAAAATCCTGGAGGTTTGCCAACCATGCTGTGATGATTAGCTTTTAAATGGCACTTCAGTTATCTTGGAAGCATTCATTCTGCTGCCAAAACTTTCATACACAGTACACATTGCGATTTCTCTTCTCTGTGATATCTGTTGACATAAAACCAGACTAAGTAACTGTCATCATATTTACAATATTTTCGTTTCTTGGCAGTTGTGCTGCTGGTTGAAGACATACTTTCTTTATGGCATTATTATGTTTATTACTATTCCAGAATTGGTCCATCATAAAAAAAAATAAGCTTATTTATGAAAGACAACAAATAAGAAGTCATATAACTCTAACTGTGCTACATGAGCTAATCTATGGCACCATTTATTTATATGAAGCGCTGTATGCTTTCCATAAGATCTTCCAGATCAGTCCAAATCTGTCACGAAGGATCTGTGCATTTTGATGTGTCTGTATTAATGATCAGCCTGAGTTGAGAACACTGGGTCTTGTAGACATTATATGCGTCTGCCATGGAATATAGTTCTACCACTTTGAGATGCCGTAACGTATAAATTATGCTATGAAATATAAATATTGTTCAGCAAGGAGAACAGAATAAAAAATAGATAGATTACATTGCATCCATCATTTTCTGAAAATTTTTTTTAATATGTCAATCATTCAATAACCAATAGGAAGAAGAACCCTTTTTTGGCGTTATTGGCGAAACTTCATATTCCAGCAACCTCGACCTCATCTCACTCTTGATGAAAAAACAATTAAAGCATTTACTCATTCACTGAGCGGTAGGAGAAAAAAGTAATTGTTATGGTATCTGCTTCATGTTTGATATATGTATATAATTACAGAACTTTAAAAGACTGGAAAACCACTATACAGTTTCACTAATATTATCATTATGAATGCTTTTGTCAAATTATTCGAGCATTTTCCAAATAAATCCTGTAACGAAATTGTTACTTTTACTGCTTATCTAACTAACATTTCTGTGACGAGCATGAATCACATGAAATCCGATCTGAAAGAAAAGGGGGTTTTCGACTACAGGGGGAAAAATGACCTCTGAAAGTCGGTACATGCAAACCTAAATCAAATGACATAATGAGGTAACTTTAGCAACAATACAAAGAAAATTTCATTGTTTCTTTTTATGGTAGATTGTTATGAGATATAGAAATAGGTGTGCCGTTGCCAGCTCATGTTTACAAGAATATTCTGCTCTGGCAATCTGTATTTGTATACAGGGTCAAGTGAAAACAAATCACACAGAATATCTAGATATTTGTAGATTCTCACTTTTTTTTTATTTATTTTTAAAGGTTAAATGTTTTGATTCAATTAATTATGAAGCTTTTACAGTATTTCACGACGCCCACGTGAGGAGACCGCAGTGCACAGGCTGGGAACACTGTTATATACAAATAACTACATTGGTTATCATAAATTAAGGAAAAATCACGATTACTGAAAAAGTTACTTGTAGAATTTTATGAAACTTACTCAGAATATACAATACATAGTAAGGTATCAAATAATATAAAAAGAAATTACCAGACAATTATGGTAGTATAGAAATTAGCACATGTGTAAAATGAACAAATGGAAGGTGTCTGTTTGCTATAGGAAAAGTAACCTTCAATATGGAATATGAAAAGCATCCCAAACATGCTCAATATAATTTAAGTCTGGTTATCGAGCTGGCCACTTCATGAGCATAATTGTTTCCTGTTGAAGATAATCATCTATGATGCGAGCCCTGTGTGGTATTGCGTTGTCATCCTGTAACAGGAAAGCATCACCTATTGCCCCGGCATATGGGCGCAGATAAGTATCAAGAATGTCATCTCTATAAACTTGAACATTCAGAGTTCCTCTTGGAAAGACATGGAGGTCTGTGCATCCACTCAAAGAGATGCCACCCCAAACACAGACACTGCCTCTTCCGTATGCATCTCTTTCATGGATGTTTGATAGAAGATAACAGGTTCCAGATTCTCTCCATGTCAAATAACGCCTACTCTCGCTTTCTAGACTAAACCTGGACTCATCCGCAAAAAGAACAGCCCTCCATTGACCAGGCGTCCAGTGGACATGTTGTCATGCCCACTGCAAATGGTCCCTCCTATGGCGTGACGTGAGCGGCTCGCAAATGGCTGGTCGCCTCGCATACAAGTCTTCGTGAAGCCTTCTACGCACAGTTGACGTTGACACCAACCTTCTGATGGATGCAGCAAGGGAGGATCTAAGAAGAGCAAATTAGTCAAGAAGAGTAGCGGTTCTACTCCTGTGAGCACATAATGTCAAATATCGGTCATTGGCGCTCGTCGCAGCAGTTGGCCATCCTTGGCTGAACCTCCTAGATGCCGAATCTGTGGTTTGAAATTGCCTCCAAATTCTATGAACCACAGAAGAACTCACACTTAGACATCTGGCCACTTCTGTTTGACTTTGTCCTGCCTCTAGTCTCCAAATGGTGCTCCATCGTAGTTCTGCAGGCAAATGATGCCTGGAGGTCATTGTTATGAATTGGCTATCTTAGATTTCTGATGTCACTATCACAGTGAAATATGTGGGCTTACTCTCAAACATGGACTTTTATGCTCCTCGCAGGTGACGTATTCCGGGTGCAGTGCCACTAATTTGCATATTCAGTTTTACTCAGCTACTCTGACTTGGCAACATACTCAAATTTTACACAGTTTGGCTTATTTTTGAGGGAGTTATCACTATTTTTGTGGTTTTTCGTTAATTTATGATAACCAGTGCATTTGCTTTATTTATTGTTGGCTAGTGTGCCATGCCAAAGCTATTCTTAATGTCAAATATGTGCAAATCTAAGATTTTTTCAAGCAAAAACAGATCTTTATGTTCATGGGGAGAGCAACAATCAATTCTTTATATGTATACAGCAATTCATTTTAACTAGAATGAATGTAAGTTATTCATAGCACAGATATTCATGACATAATACAAACAGGTACCATATTTAGTATTTTGTTGCACATTTGGCAACTAGTGCCCCATTTATAGAATATTACCAAAATAATTAAACAACTTGTTCACTGAAATAAATGATAATTAGTTCTTTTATTTAAATAGCAGTAAATTTCTGGGTAGCATAAAAGAGGAATCAGCTTGCAGTCATCGTAAGTGAGGATGGATACTATGAGAATGAGAACATCAGCAGATGTACTGTGAATTATTCAGAATATTATACAAGGTGTGTCCGTAAAGTAATGCACCCTATTGTCTTCTGCCACGATTATCCGTCGCACAGCATTGCCGCTTGCACGGAAGGGCGGTCGTGAGTCTTGGGAACATAGCGCAATCAGCGTCATTCAGGTCCACAGTCCTGGAGAGTCATAGTGCCTGTTTCAGTAAACCCTTGTGTGAGTGCTCGGTCAAAATCAAGATGGAAAAAACTCTCGAACAGCGATATGCAAAGCTTTGTTTCAAACTTGAGAAAATGCTGTGGGAGAGTGTTGTGTTCCTTAAGTTCGGATTTGTCCCCGCCCTACTTCTTTTTGTTCCCGAATATTAAAAAATTCCTCAAAGCACCCTGGAGAACATCAAGGCGGCTGACAGGGTTATTAAAGGACATCCCAGTGACGAACTTCCAGAATACATATAAAGCATGGAAATTGCGTTGGAACAAGTGTGTTAAATCAAGAGGGATGTATTTCGAAGAATATTGAGTAATTGTATGCATCGGTTCAGTAAATTTCTTTAAAAAAAAATGGGTGCATTTCTTTCGGGACAGACCTTCTATATTCTGAACCTGAAAGCAGGTTAAAAGTAAATAAAATTGTAAGATTAGCGGCACCAACACAAATGATATTCAGATGCTCTCCTCTTTATGAAAGAGTGATACTAACTTCTATGATGGCTCAATTTGGCCTTTTATTAAAGACGAAAATGTTACTTACCAAATGCAAGCTGTTGGTTTTCACGCATTTTTCTTAAAATTTCCCAAACTATCAATATTTATTATAAGTTGGCAAGCATTAACAACATAGAAAAGGAAAGCATACTTTAGCAAATTAAAATACAAATTTTAATTACTGAATAGTAGTTATGTGATCTGTTAAAAAAGTAAAAAGCATTTTGTTTACAAATTTTCTTTTTTTTTTTTTTTTGCCCTACTTTTCTCTCCAAGTATGCAGCGATCTGTTTTTCTTGGAAAACGTCATGGAATTGCAGAGATTCGACAACATGCAAACTTCAGCAACACCAGCTTTCTACCAAATGCATCTTTTCATTGTTCCCTTCAGAGATTTTGTAGCAAAATTTCTGTTATTCCTTCAGAAATTTTACTACAATTTCTTGAATTGCTAGTAAATTTTACAAGCACATTGTGGGGTTCCACCTTTTTATTTCACAGTTCAATGTGAGAAACACCTTACATTGATAAGCAAATAATCACTTGAGTGTGTAGACAGGG
Organism: Stegodyphus mimosarum; assembly: GCA_000611955.2. Taxonomy (NCBI): domain Eukaryota; kingdom Metazoa; phylum Arthropoda; class Arachnida; order Araneae; family Eresidae; genus Stegodyphus; species Stegodyphus mimosarum. Next base: position 581,115 of record KK117501.1, read on the forward strand.
ACGTAAGACTCAAGAAGGGTTCACAACCCTTTATTTCTCAAAATCAAGATGAACACAGTCTACTCCTAACTCGGAGCATACAGCAAAGCCTCCACTTGGGCTTGAACTCAAATTAATAAGAATTTAAATTTAACTAATGCTTAACTAAAAGATATAGCCGAAGCTATCAGGATTCTAAGTAGTTGGTTCCTAAATCTCAATTAAGTAGGCAAAGCTATCAAGAACCTAAAGTACGGCCGAGCGTAGTTATAGCTTAGAGAGAGACATAGCCAAAGGCAAACACGTACTAGTCAGGAACTCTGGCTCTCTAACGAAGTCAGTGAAGCATCGACTTGAATACTACTCATTTGCATTAAATGCATTTCTGAAAATACATTCTGATAAGAAATTGTAAGCTGAAGCTGGAAGAGATACGAAAAGTGCATGAATTTAAAATAACTGTTATAAAATTAGGATAAACCGTACATCTTTCCCCACCAGAATTTAACTACTCGAAGAATAAGGTCTCAAAACGACCTTGTTTAAGAGTGTAAATTCTACAAAAACTCTTTTACATCAAAGTTTAAACTTCTAGCAATTCTGCTTTCTTGAATGAATTTCATCGTTAAACTTTTCCTGTTTAGGGCCAACTTTACAAAAATATCTAAAGCTATATTAAAACTAAGGAAAATTACATTCACAAATTTTACAATTTGATTGAGGGCAATCATCTGCTTCTTTTCTGTTACAAGCTATTCAGTCTTGGTCCTTCCAACTTATCTGGAAGGAAACAATGTTAGTTGTATTCTTTCACATGCGATTTCTATTTCCCTTATCACTATACCTTTATTGAAATTATTTTGGCCCTCAAACAGCTTTCATTCACACAGAACTTAAATCTACTTACCTCCATGCTCTCCAGAAATTGTTCTGAATGAAATGAGCATATTATTGTTGTGTTACTGCAAAGATACACTACTAACTACACAAAAGCTACAATTTGTTAGGACTTGACATTTCAGACCTCGGAAGACTCCTTAAACACAAAACTACATCTAATGTGCAAAATAGAGCTTGATTTAAATCCTCAAGTAAAACCTGGAGAGCCTAACTTTAAACAGATTCTATCTATACTTTTTTTCTATTCATCTATTATACAAAGTATTTTGCACTCATACTTTGACCAAAACTTACATTTGTACTAGTTTAACTTTACAGTTCTTTTACAACTAACATCAGCATTTCTACTTTTAATACAACATTTTAACCTACAATAGTTTAAAATTCACTTTACATCATTACTTATAGTTGCTATACAAAATTTACAAACTTTTGATACAATCTTAACTTTAAGTTAAAAATTTTTTAATTGAAGTCTTTCGACTAAATCCTCGCAAATTGCAAATTCTCGAAAAGAGGTATTTACAAACTAAATTCTCGCCAACTAGCAAATACCAAGTTTATATACCAAGCGAATACCAAGGAAATACCAAGCAAATACCAAGTTTTTTTTTTTTGTGTTGTAACATGCTTCGCTATTCTCAAAGCAAAGCCTAACTCATTGACACAGTTGTCCCAATGGTCATGATAATTCTTAACATATTCCCGAATAATTTTAACTATATTCTTATTTACATGTTCCGCAATATTCGATTGGGGTCTATAAGGTACCATCTTTAAATGGCGTATACCAAGTCCTCTGCAAAGATTTTCAAATAAATTACATATCAATTGCCTACCATTATCTGATATTACTTTTACTGGGGCCCCTTATTTTGAAATATATTTGTTTAGAAACGAATCTGCTACTATTTTTGCTGATGCTCATTTAAGAGGAATTATTTGCACCCATTTTGAGAAATGATCCACAATGGTTAACAGATATCTATTTTTATTTATTTTTGTTCTAGAGTAGGGACCGAGCGTATCAATGACAACCAGTTCATTTGGAAAAGTGCTTTTTATGTTATTTAAGTACTCGGCCGGGTTGTAATTAACGTCATTAATTAATTGACACAAGTGACATGGCCTGACATACCCCCTCTCCACCTTGTACAATTGCGGAAAATACACTGCTTCGCGGACCCTTTGCAAAGTTTTTCTAATTCCTAAACGTCCCAATATTTTCAAATCGTGATGCTCCTCTAAAATGTTTATTCAATAATAAATTAATAAAATTAATTCATGTGGCACCCAAGCATCGAGCTTCTGTTTGTAGCCTGCTCTTTTCAAACTGTCATGTGGTTGATGCTTAGTGCCTCCGCTACTTCCTGACAGCTTTGACTAGAGTGAGGTGCATCTTTGACATCGGAATTTCTGGAAAGGAATCAAGCAAACCACTCCTGGGTCCTTCGCTCACTCACAGCACTCTCTCGATACATTTCACAAATTTTTCGGCATGTTTTTTGCAGCATTTTTACCTTTTTTTATAGAAAAAAGCATCACATATCATATTTCTTTAGATATTTCATTCATATTCAAATCAGTATAATTTTGTACATGAGCAATGAAATAGAAAACTATCTTCACAAATAGTGGAAACTGAATGTCACCTTTTATGTGCATGTTTGTCTGACACCATCAGGTTAGTGTTGCCAGATATGCAGGCATCAACACCATCTAGGGGCAAAAAACCACGGAGACATTTTATATGACCCAATTTATGTCATTTTGAAGAAACTGTTGTGAATATATCTAAAATTTATTTTTAAAAAAGGAAAAGCTATTGGAGATTGAAGCAGATAATGATTTTGAAATAATGAGTGGTATTTTTTATGTTTTGTGTAAAAAGAATATTTGTGCTCTAAGTTGATATGTGAAAATAAAGTCTCATACAATGGGAATACGAGCTGTAATAGTATTCTAGTTTGTACTATATTTTATAACTGAATAATAAAAATGGATATGATTTAATGCAGCCATAGAATTGTCTAAGATATGAATTGTTGTAAAGGATAAGGACTTTTCCACCATGTGTTTGTGCTGAAGCAGTTTCTAGACGAAATCAAATTTGATGCGCTTATAAATGATATGGGTAAAAAATTAGAATGATATTCCTTTGAAGTTTCACATTTTCCCTTGCCATATATGATTTATTAAGTATTTAAATTAGGATAGTAATTTTATAAAAAAGTATATTGAAAGATGAATTTACTAAAATGGATGTCAATGTGCCACTTTGCCAGTATGGAAATGAAAGCAACTGAAGCAAATGATGCCGGCCAAGTTTCTCTTAGTGTAATACTGAATAACAGAGCTCAGTAGGACGTATAAATAACACCTGCTACTGAGCTCTGTTAATCAGTGTTATTCTTACTCTTCAGATGGAAATGTTAGAGGCAAGAACAAATTATGATGGCCAGACTATGCATTCAGAATATTTTTCAGGCTTGGAATCGTAAGGGTATTTGTGATCTTAGGGTTGATGTGTGCAAAGTGGTCTTTGATCAAATTTCTGCCAGTTCTTTTAACATTTGCAAATTTTTGGATGCTCTGAAAAAAAAAAGTGATTTGTTTAAAAAGTCGTCTGCAACACAAAATGTATCTTCAGGATTTAGCATGAATTTAAAACATTTTTTATCATATTAATAATAAATATTTGCCAAATATTTTTTTATTAGAAACAACGTTTAAAAAAGGTTACCTTATAGGATATCTCATTTTCCAATATTGTATTTCTTTTGTTTTTTTCTCATCTCAAGGTTAAATGACATTTAAGAAGCCACTATGATGCAAATCTTTCAAGAACATATAATTTTTTTAGCAGAAACTGTATTTCTAATTTTTATCTTAAATTTAATAATGTGGCAACCTTTAAGCTGTGTTTATGTCATCGTTACTTTTTGCCAACTACAGAACATGAAATTTACTGTTTTTTCATGTAATCATCATTTGTTCTCGTTTCTGAATTTGTCCCGTCTAATTTAAGTATGCAGCTTAATGTTTTTAACTAGAGCATCTTTTCAGGTGTTTTGTTTGAGGCAAAAGTAGGAATGTTAAATAATGGATCGTAATATGAAATATTTTTGATTTCATTAAATATTGAAATATCATTCCTTGTAAATTACTCAGTGCTTCTGATAATTAGTGAGGACTTTGAGTTAGGGTGTTGAAAAACATGTTTATATCCCTTATACACATCTTATTCTTGAAATGCTGCTAAGTTTTCATAAATCATAATAAGGGTTATCATAAAATATTTCGCTGCAAATTAGATTTCATACATCCTGCAGAACTGTAGCAGATTGGAAATACAAAATAACTTGATAAATAATAGTTGTTTTGTCATTTTAAGAATGTGAACAGATCGTTCCCCGTTTTTTCAGAAAATGTCAGAAATATCTGTAGAATAGCCTCAGTAATGGTAAGAATACATTTTAAATCATGTTGCATAATTATCTTGAATGCCAAACTGAGATGTACTTTGAGGTAATTTAATGAACTTAACTATAAAAGTAGGAAGCAGTGGAATTATTCCCGTATTTATTGGATAATATTATTATATATTAGCTCTACTCATCATTGAATATATTGAAATTAGAAATAACTAACAAGCATTTAAAGTAATCTTCAAATATAAGAAATAATCTGCAGTTTCTTGCAATACGTCAAGAAGAATCATAGTTTATAAATTTTGTCTTTTCAACATTTCTTGCTTTGTGTTGATGAACTTACTTCTTATTGAATATTTTGATATTATTTTGTATGTCAGCTATCAGTAGGTTAGTTATTTCATTGTTGAGAGGGGCTGAATTCCAAATTAACAAGGAAATTACTGAGTAAAGTTTGTAAACAAGGTTTTTTCACTTACGTACTCTTTCAAAAAATCTGTCAGATACCAAGCATTATATTAGGTTTATTTTTAAATCTTTTCTTTCGTTTATGAAACCAGTCAAATTTTGCCTATGTTGCCACTGTTTTAAGAGATCAGTATACCAGTTTGAAGTAAGTGTATTTTAAAATTTTATATGCTGTGCATTCATAGATTTGTTCATTTGGTATATGTCCTGTAATATGATTTAAGTTTAGAAAGAGATCATTCAAAATGGCAGCAAATATTGAAGTTAGTTAAACAAGAAAAAATCTAAAAATTTCAGTAGAAATAAAAAAACAGTCAGTGAAGGAGACTTAAGTTCATGAATCAAGTCTTGAAATCATTAAAAATCTCTTAAACTTCATGGAAATTCATGCCATTATACTGTTAGTTTCACTGAAAATTTATGATAATAAATTTACTTTGCATATATTTTGTTTGATTAGTATTCTTCATTCTTTGATTGTTAATTTCTTGAATAATAATTAATAGGAAATCAATTGAAAGTCAGTGGCCAACTGATAAAGTTACTGAATACTGGAAGTTTGATCTGGGTTTGAATCCTGACAAAGAGGGTGGCACCATGGGGGTTTTCCCCATGTGTAACATTTTTCACTTAGAAACAACTATTTCGCTTAGAAAGTCCTCCCCCATGAAGACTTCCCTCATCTTAGGCACGTAGCCGTCATGTGCTTTGTCATAACGAAATAAAACTGAACTAAACCATCAATTATGAATTTTTATCTTAAATTAATTAAAGTTGCAAACTTATTCTTTACAATAAATCAAAATAGCTACCATTAGTGTTTAAAAAATAGATGTCGTGCAGTTTGGGTAATGGTAAATGTAATATAAATATATGTTGTCTGTTAAAATGTCAAAAGCATATGGTTTTCAAGGAAACATAAAAATGAAATTTGTCTAGAACTATGTTTTGTGCTGGAAAAATATCAAGACTAACTGATTTCACTTTAGATTAAACTAAAAATAGGCTTCAGGCTGGCAAGTCTTAAGTGAAGGTTACTTCTTGGTTATTGAATGTCTCGTACTATGGTATTCAGATTATGGCACCAATTTAAAACTACAGGTACCATCACCATGATGCTCGGCTAAGGCTATCTCAAAACCATGACACCTGCAGAGGATCAATATGTGGCATTAAATGCATAATGCTATAGAGAAATTATTGCTAGGCAGCTACCTATCCTAGGTTCTGACTGGCAACAATTTCCAAGCAAACTATTCAGAATCCTTGCAGAGAAGGCCTGGTATGCCTCGCGACCAATGTTACATGTGCTACTCAAGAATTCTCAGTAAAGAGTTCATGTTGTGTGGAGCCAAGAACAAAGTTTGCTTTGGCATAGCAAAATTAGGCCATATCCTTTGCAATGGTGAGTGGAGATTCAGTATACAGGGTGAATCTCGGTCTTTCTCCCAACATTCGAGAGACCATTTTGGTGGAAATGGAATCCTTGTGTAAGGAGACACTTTGTTGATGGTTGTACAACACTTCATATCTTCGATGTAGACATTTTGACTGCACAGTTTTATAAAAATGTTATTCTTGAATCTAAAGTGAGGCTTTTCTGGAGAGCTGTTGGGACTTTTCAATGTCATAGAGAGATGATTGCTAGGCAGCTAGCTGCCCTAGGGTTCAAGGGCCTCACTGCGAACAGTAAGCGACTAGACTTCCCTAAAATAGTGATTACAAAAAAGAAAACATATATAATGATTTTAATGAATCCAGCTAGTGCTTTTCCATTAAAATATTTAATGCTTATAATTAGACATCACTGACTGAAATAAATGCATTTTTATTTCATTCAGATTAAAAAGTTCAGAAAATAATTTTTAAGAACTGCATTCATTGCTTTTCAATCACTTGGTTTGTGACTTAGTAACAGAAAGATTAAATTTGAAAGTTAAAAGCCTTTCACTTTATTGAATGGCAACATGATGGTGTGTGAAGATAATAAATATTCTATTTGGGGCAGTGGCAACATGATTGCTTTCAAAAAAGGCGAATTTGGGGATTAAAGCTGAAAGATGTTACATTTAGCTGAATGGTAACAGTCTGGTGTACTGGAGATAAAAATATTTGATTTTAAACAGTGTTCTCATTTGTTGCTCTCAAATTGATGAGTTTCTTAAAAAACATTCATTAAATTTGTACAAACAATGATATTAAAACAAATTCGAAATTTGGACTTTGAGGTGACCGTGGTAAGAAGGCACTGCAGTATCTTCTTTACTCCCTGGCTTGTCTTGATTCTTCAGATTTGGTTTTTCAAAGAACTCTTTAAGAGTATCTCACCCATCACTTTTATGCTCATATCGCACATATCTTCAAGACATCTGTTAAAAGCTGTCTCTTTGCAGTAAATTACTATTCATTTTGGGAGACTGATTTGCTGCCAAGGCATAGCCTAATAAAGCATTCAACTTAGAATTCTGTGCTGGAGCTGCTGTGCATATTTAGAAGTTTGTATGCAAATATTTTTTTTGAAATTCTTTAATGTCATACTGATGACCTGCAGAAACTGCTATAGATTTCAATGAAAGGAAACCATTGTTGGCATTAGACAAATGCTTTTTTTTATTATTTTATTTTATTTTTAAGATATACAGAGCAGGTATATCTCTTAGGTAGCACTGCCATTGCAAATAGTAATGTTTTTTTATTCCTGAAAAATAAACATTTTTGAGTTCAGTCTAAAATTTGAGACATATTTTTTTTACTTATGTCTTAACATTTATTTTAAAAAAATATGCATGCAATCTGAAGTTTTTATATAGCAATAGTTAGTGAAAAAGAAGTATGACAAATTAAACTGTATTTTAAATCAGTCAATTTAGATACATTTTAACTAAAATTATACAAAAATACATTTAAATTACAAATTAGGAATAAATGCATTCTAGACTGAGCCAACTTGAATAAAATTTAGAATTTTATGTTTGTATGTTAATTCCTTTCTTGGAATTAACAGCCAAATGCAAAATTAAGTAAAAAATCAATTTTTTATTGGCGTTAGTTCCGTCTGTTTTGAAGAAGAAAAAAATGTTAAGCATTTGATGAAATAAGCTAGCATGTATAACAACTTATATGTATTATATTCTATAGGCGAAAAACATTTTTATTTGATTAGTAGGATGTTAATTATTTAATCATTTATTTTTGTTTAGCAAAAAATTCCCACATATGCTTCCTTTCAAAACAAATCTGAGTATATAACTAAAAAAATTCAAATTCAAATATCAGAATTAATTAGTGAGATAAATAAAAATTAATAAAAATGAAATAAAAGTTGAAAATATTCAATTAAGTCTATGCAACTTTTAAGCTTTCCCTTTTCATGTAGGCAACAAAAAATGTATGCCTAGCAAAAAAGTAATAAAGAAATATGTTGAAAAGATAGTATATATTTTATTTTGACATTTTAGAATGATTGCTTAGCTTCATTTAATTCACTGCAATATCATTATATCGCTTGAATTGTGATTAATTGTGTTTCAGTGAAACTGTAAAAGTCAAGTTTAACTATGGTAATTAAGTTCGTATGTTTTTGATTGCTGTTACTTTATATGCACATTTACTTCTATAACAACAATACATATTCCGCTGTATTTATTTTAACATTTAAATGTTATGGATAATTTATATGGTGATTGCTGTATTTAGTAATTATTTTAGTAAATTACACCCTACATTCGCATAACAAGATGAATTTAAAGAAAATAGCATTGTGAGAGTAAAATTATATCCATAAGTGCACTGCTTCAAGTACAGTTCGATTTTGAATATCCATAACCAACATTTGAAGTAACATTCAGTCATTCAGCACAGTAATTCTAAGATCAAGTGCAAGCACTGTATGCTGTGATTCATAGGAAAATGTACACTTTCATACAAGCTTGTGTCACCGTAAGAAAAAGAAAATCTCTCTTTAAAAGGAAAGAAATTTTTGGCAATGAAGATTTCACTGTTTAATCAGATTTAAATAATAACAGTTAAGGAAAGGAAATGCTTCTTTTAATGAACATTTTGGTTTGGTTTATTTGATTATAGCAGAGCACTCATGGGCTATCTGCCTAAGGTGAATGATGCCTTCGTGGAGGCCTTTCTATGGGAAACTGGCTCGTATATACTTTACAGATGGTGAAAAACCACAAAAATGCCCCTGCAGCCTGCCCGTTCGCGGGATTTGAACCTGAGAGCAAACTACCGGTGTTCAACGGCTTTACTGCACGGAAGCTGGTGGGCTCTTTTAATGAATGTACTAGAGTCCTTGAAGATACTGCTTTATATTTGAATTCCCAAACTAAAAGAAGTTTAAATATTCTGTTATAACTAATTTATAAGTTTTTATTTATTCCATTCATTGATTAAGTAATATTTCCTCCATTTTTTAGTATTGAAACATGTATATAATTAGTCTTATAAAAAATTCAGGAATATTGCTGCGTATTCCTGTACTAGCAAGTAACTGTAATTCTCAGATCTGAAAAGTACAAATTATAATGCCTAACAAAATGAATTTTTTCCTTTTTGTTATTCAGTTCATTTCTGAATCTCAGAATTCTGTTTTATTTTGTTGATAGTTTTTTATGATGCACTAAAAATTTAATTTCCACACTGCAGTTTATAAAAAATATTGTGTTGATTAAATTTATAACAAATCAATGGGAGCTGGTTCCTGTCCCATTGCTTTGTTATAAATTTACAAATTTATAACAATTCTGTAATAAATTTTTAAACTAGTATTTGATAAGCTATTGAGCTCAAATTTTGCACACACACTATTTGTGAATGACTGCAGAAAGTGTGAAATGATTTTTTTCAAATTCGGTAGATTTTATTTTAAAATATAATTTTGGAACAATATTTCACACATGTCTTCATTTAACGAATAAACTAAAAAATTCCAGAATTTAACTGTTTACACCATCAAATAGAGTGGGAAAAACTTTTTTTAATGTTAATTATATGAAATTTTTAACATAATTTCCAATTTTTTGGTGAATTTTTGGAAATTGGTTGATTTTTGCATCTATTTCATGTCTGTAATTTTAAAATTTATAAGTAAGTTTTGAAATATATTAAAACTTTATTATTTAATATAAGTTTTGAAGTTTTCACACATTATGTAATTAACTCACGGCCTTCTTTTAAAACAAGAACGATAAAAATAATAATTGGCTGTTTTACTTTTTTAAAAAAATATGTTGCAGACGTAAACACCTTCTTGGTCGAATATTTTTCCGAATTTCCGATTTAAAAAAAAAAGACGCATTTTTTTATTGGTAAAAATTAATACATGATCTAACCTGAATTCGAAAATGCAAAATATTTTTGTCAGTAAGCAGTTTTTCTACTTGACCTGCTGGTGGTCATATGTGATCCATTCACTAATCTCCAATTTTCCTTGCAAAGCACCCAAATCGTAAATTTAAAAATTACATATAAGAATCTGCATAAAAACAACATTAAAATGCGTAAAAACGTGTTTTAAAATGGTTTAACAAAGTTACCGTATCCCTGACCATCAGAGGTAAAAAACCACATTCAAATCATCATTTATTGCTGATTATTTTATTGCTTGCTTTGTCAGGAAATAATAATAATAATTCTTGGCTATTTTATTCACTGCCGTCGGAATAGACTCGCTGCATGGATCCGTCGTTAAAGCTGTTTTGATATGCAACAGTAGTTTAAGAAACCGAAATTACGGAAAATAGAAAATGATTGTTTTCCAGGCAGTGCGGGCTATCTCACTAAAAAATGTGAAGAGAAGAAAGCGTTGTTGCGCAAACCTCTTTGCAGTATTCAAATATAAAAAAAATAATAGGGACCACGACGAGAAAGCAGCGACGAAATCACTTTCAGCGATGAAGTTACGGTTCTTTAGGCGGTAAGTGATTCGCTTGGAGTTTTCGAAGTTACGATGTCATTATACGTCACGCCGTTTGCCCGCTCCCCCCCTCCCGTATGCATTTCTCTATTTCCCATACTAGAAAGAATTACTAGCAAAGGAAGTGTGTTTGTTTGCTATAAAATCTTTATAAATGCTACTCTTTTTTTTTTTTCATCCTTAATTAGTGTTTAAAATTACTTGTCATAGAATCTGCCATGCCAATTTAAAATTTTTCTTATTAGAGCAGGGGAAAAAGTCTGTATTCCCGCAACAGGTGACGTATCACCTCTCTTGTTGACCTACCGCTCCTGAACTATGGTCAAAACCAAAGAAATTTATAGCATTACTGTACTAAACCACACGAAAAGTAGCAGTACATAAACAAGTAAATAAATACAAAGAAATTATAAGTAATTTTTACTTCCTTGTACGAAGTAAAAAAGGCGTATTGTAATCGCGAAAAATTTCGGATATCATACTTCAACGAAAATATCTATTCTGACCGTTATCGAATGCAATTTAACGATGTTTTAACGAGTGACATTCGTGCGTAAGAACAGAATAAAGGACTGTTCCAAAAAATTGTAAAACTAGTTTAAAATGGATTCTGAAGAGATTTTTCTTTACGTCTGTGCGTACGTACATTAACGAATTCAATTTAACGATATTTTTGAGTGACATTCGTACGTAAAAACAGAATGAAGGGCTCTTTTTCCCCCCAAAAAAATTGTAAAACTGATTTAAAATGGATTCTGAAGAGATTTTTTCTTGGCATCTGTGCGTACGTACACACGTATGTACCTCGTATAACTGAAAAACGAGTAGCCGCAGAACGTTGAAATTTTGTATATGCACTGCTGGCCACCGTAAATGCAACACCCTGAAGGAAGCATGCAAATAACATGAAATTTACAACATGTATTAGCGGAGGTGAGGTATGCAAATGATTAGAATTTCAGCGCAGACGCACATCACACGCGCCTGCTGCGCCCCTTCAAAGCGCTATTTAAGGCTTGGAGTTTTCGACGATTTCAAGTTCGGCAATTGTGTTTTTCTTGTGGTTTTTTTCAAAAAGCAATCAATTATGCCTCGTAGTAAACAGCGATCATCGTTTGATCAAGTATCCGAGTTCGACAGAGGAAGGATAGTAGCCTACCGAGAGTGTGGATTATCTGTCAGGGAAATCGGTAGTCGTGTGGACGAAACCAAACAACTTTAATACGGATATGTGACCGTTGGATGCAGAAGAGTACGAGGGACAGATGTGTTCGATCGCATCCACCTCAGTGCACCGCTTCACGTGATGACAGGAACATTGTGCGCATGGCAGTGACGGATCGCTCAGTCACATCACGAACCATAGCACAGCACATTCAGTCTGTAACGCATCGTCCAGTGTCTGCGCGTACCATTCGACGCTGTTTACAACAGAGTGGTCTGTCATCAAGACGTCCATTGCTTCGTCTACCCCTGACGCAAAACCACAGACGTCTCCGCCGCCATTGGTGCGATGAAAGAAGGATGTGGACGTCAGAATGGAATGAAATTGTCTTTACTGACGAGTCACGCTTCTGTCTGCAACACCACGATGGTCGGATTCGAGTCTGGAGAGAGGATGCTGAACAGCTGCGTTATGCACCGCCACACTGGTCCTGCACCGGGTATTATGGTATGCGGCGGTATTGGCTATCACTCTCGCACTTCTGTAGTACGCATTGCCAGTACTTTAAACAGCCAGCGCTACATCGCCGAGGTGTTGGAGCCAGTTGTCCTTCGTGACCTTCAGGGCTTGCTCACAGCCATAATTCAACAGGATAATGCGCGACCACAGTGGCACGCATTGTCCAAGGGTTCATCGTCAATCGCCAGATTGAATTGCTTCCCTGGCCGGCTCGCTCTCCGGATCTTTCGCCGATAGAAAACATGTGGTCCGTGGTTGCTGAACGACTGACTCAGATTGCATCCCAAGCTGCCACACCAGATCAACGTCGGCAACGTGTGGAAGCTGCTTGGTCTGCTGTACCCCAAGAACACATCCAAAGTCTCTTTGAATCAATGCCGAGGCTTGTGGCAGCGGTGATCTCCAACAATGGAGGCTACTCTGGCTACGGGTTCTGGAAGTAACCACACTTCACAGAAGTCTATAAATTTAATCATTTGATACTTGGTCAACATGTTATGTACTAAATAAATTTTGTTGTGATATTTCTTGTCTTTTTTGGTGTTGCAATTTGGGTGGCCAGCAGTGTAGGACTGCTATAACATGTAGATGTGCACCTCCTGTTTTGGTTGCCAATACGCCGCATCAAAAGTTTATAACTTTTTGTATATATATATCCACTCTGTTACTCGCTTCAGTGAGTTCATTTTTTTTATTCTTATATGTTGGTAAATTGTGCATTTTTTGCTTTAAAAATGGTTGAAATATGTTGTTCATATCTCCTGGTTAAGGTTTTTATGCCTTTAGTAAATCTACATGCAAAATTTGTAGTATTATCAACAATTTAAAAGTTGTTTAAGTGCGACTAAACCTAATCATTTTTCTCATGGCGGACATATTTCTTTACATTGGAAACTTAGGAAAATATTGGATTTATTGCCAATCTATAGAAACTAAGCTTCGCAAGAACAAAGATAACGCCTTCTTTTATTATTGCGAATTAAATCGTGCTTAATCCATTCTGGAATTTATTCGAGGAAAATAAGTGTTTTAGATTTACTTCGTAATTTTTAACATAGATAATTTGAGTTTTTATGTATTTTTGCCTTGTCGCGAAGTGAGACTGAATTAATTGAATGAGAAATACTGAATCGTCTGTGAAAAACTGTTTCTTTTTTTCCCCCCTTTGTTTAATTTCTTTTACACATCGTTTTAGATTTATTATAGAATTTGAATAGAGCATGTGGCAACGATTAAGTAATTCTCGAGATGATATACATAATTTTTGTGCATTTTGATGAGTTATAAAATGAATGAGATGTAACGCTGTTAAGTGAAGCTAGCGCCAGAGTATCGCTGTGGTAAGCATATATAGTGAATTTTAATGAGTGCATTTATTTTATTGTGGTTTATGCGCTATCGAGGAAGTAGATTTAATTCAATCCAATAAGTTTAAATTAAATAAAATGAAATAATAATAATAATAATAAAAATCTGAAATGTTTCAGATTTTAAATTACGTCCAAAGGGACGTTTATTTAACATTTTGTGTGTTACCTTTATTTGTTAAATACCATGTTCTTCGCACTTAAACCATAAAATTCAGTTCAACAGCAATATCGCAAAATAATTTTA
>KK117501.1:607151-621481 GCA_000611955.2 Stegodyphus mimosarum
CATTAATGCGGCACGATATTGTGAGACTTTAACAAAACTAAGGCGTGCCATTCAAAACAAACGAAGAGGAATGCTCAGTAAAGGAATTGTGTTGCTCCATGACAATGCTCGGCCCCATACTGCTGGTGTCACTCAATCGTTAATTCGACAGTTTCATTGGGAGCAGTTCGATCACCCGCCGTACAGCCCGGACTTGGCGGCGTCCGACTATCACTTGTTCCTGCACATGAAGCGCGAGCTTGGTGGCAAGCGCTTTGGATCTGACGATGACACGAAAAATGCTGTGGAGTCGTGGTTATCGAAAATGGCGGGAAGTTTCTTTGACGATGGTATACAAAAACTGGTCACCCGCTATGACAAGTGTTTGATCAATGGCGGAAACTATGTTGAAAATAGTTTAAGACATGTATTTTCATATAAAAATAAAATTGGATTCGAAAAAATTGTTTTACTATTTTTTTTTTCAAAACTCTACTTAGTTTCCGAATACGCCTCGTATATAGCGTGTCCACGAAAGTCCTTATCTTACCTTTATTTTGCAACCATTCTTCGTAGGCATATACTTCAGTAGCAAGTAGTAAAATATCTTTTAAATGACGCAGATATTCATGTTTCGGCATACAGCGTAATATGCGAGTGAACTGCAACCCTTCTAACCGATATGAATCGGCCTCATGGTTAGGGGAATGGGACTATTCGCCGTGGTTGTTTCGCCTGGGTCCGTGACACTTAACCGACACCAGTTAGCCGACAAGACACTTAGCCGACAGGACATTTAGCTGACACGGACACTTAGCCGACAGGTCATTTAACCTACACGGACAGTTAGCCGACACGGACAGTTAGCTTACAGGACATTTAGTCGACACGGAGAGTTAGCCGACGGGACATTTAGGTACGAGACACTGAACTGTCAAGCCATTTAGTCAACAGGACACTAAGCCGACAGTGACGTTTAGCTGGCACGTAGCCAAATTAAAAAAGTGTTGAAATTTCTCGTCAGGGAAATATGATTTAATTTTCGAAAGGAAAAAATAATTTTTCACTTACGTCACGACGGTCACTTAGTTGCATTTTAATATGGTATCTGCAGAAAATGTTCGTAAAGTTTCTTCATTTAATCAACTGGGGTTTCTTTGAACACTTTCACAACATTAATTTTTCACATCATTAATTTCACATCATTAATCATTTCTTGTTTATTTAATGATATTAATTTTCCGTTCTCGCTCCTCCAAAATGCTTTCAAATTTCTAATATCTTTACGTTTCATTACTATTTTACTCATCACATAATATTGCATTCTTCCCCTTAATTATTAAGTATTTTAAGCGAGTATTTAAGTATGCTAAATTAACACAATAATTTTAACCACATATGAGATCTTTAAGAATCGAAAAATGAATTTTACTGATAGTGAAAATATTACTTAAATTTACGGATAAGTTGAGAAATTTCGTAATTCATAGTAAGATTAAATAATTAGTTCGTACGTGTGAGCTAAAACGTCACTGTCGGCTTAGTGTCCTGTTGACTAAATGTCTTGACAGTTAAATGTTCCGTAGCTAAATGTTCTGACGGGTAACTCTCTGTCTTGGACAAACGTCCTGTCGGCTAACTGTCCGTCTCGGCTAAATGTCCTGTCGGCTAAATGACCTGTCTGCTAAGTGTCCGTGTCGGTTACATGCCCTGTCGGCTAAGTGTCCATGTCGGCTAAATGTCCATGTCGGCTAAGTGTCCCTGTCGGCTAAATGTCTTGTCGGTTAAGTGTCCCGTCGGCTAAGTGTCCGTGACCGGTTTCGCCTTCGGGCCGTTTCGCCATCTGGACTATTCGCTGTCAAGACATATTTTTCTTTAAACGACTGTATTATATCTTGCCATATTATATTGATTTGCTTTAATAATTCTGTTTAGTTTTTTAATTTAATAAGCATTTCTTATAAAATGTTTTTGTGTACAGTTTTATACAAACGCATCCTTACGCATGACATATTAGTTTTAAGAGAATGATATGCTGACAAGATTCCAAAGTAATTCCTTTTCAATTCGGATTTCATAAAAATGTCAATTTCTTGCGTAATTCAGATTTCGTAAAAATGTGAACTTCTTACTTTCGTAAGTGATTTCGCTGAACTGGCCGATTAAAATTTCAAGAAATGTTGACGAATCCTGTAATTATTGTACTTGCATAATTTTTAAATCGATAATATAACTTATGTTATATCAGAGGTTTAACCCCAGTTTCTTTATTACTGACATAATTTTTATCTAACTATGCGTAATTTCTTTGTATCGCATGTTTGTAAACAACTATATATATTATAAGCAACCTTTATTACGTATACAAAAGGCAAAAAGAATTATTAAACTAAATAAATTTAATACGAGTATAATACGGCAAGATATAATACAGTCATGCAAAGAAAAATAGGTCTTGACGGCGAAACGGCCACGGTGAAATGGTGACGGCGAAAAGTCCTAGACCCCATGGTTAACGCAGCTCATCCAACACACCCACAACACACACTCCTGAAAAATACTCAAAACTTAATAATTAATAAAAAAATAATATATATACAGTTACAAACATCAAATAAAAATTCCTAGTATTCTTCTATCACCTGTATACAACTCATAAACTCCTTTGAAAACTTAAATTCTTTCTTGTGGCAACAGAATTCCTTTATGTTTCCATGTTTTTCCGTAACATGTAGCAAAAATATACAGTCTTCGACGAAACGTCGTGCATTGCCTTCAGCATCACAAAACTTACAGAGATTATTATTTTGCAAATTAAATCTCAGATACACCGGGAGAAACTTCAAAGTTCAAAAGATAACCTTTCTTCTTTTCCGAAATGCTCCATTCTCTTTCCAGCAATCATAATAGAAATCCTATGTGGCATATAAGTGTATAATGAATTAGATTTTGCTACTCATTATTAGCATTTTAAGGCGTTTGATGATAGCCTTTTTAGCAGCAGCCACACTGTTTCTTAACCTAACGATGGTTCTTTCAAAGCATTCCTTAAATACTACTAACCATGTTTGAGTTTCTTCTAAAGTTCTTAACACTGCTTACACATATCATATGTCTTGGAAATCCTTATACGGAAGAAATAAGGAGGAACAGAACAGATTTAACCAAAGGGCTTAACTCTTGGTGAAATAAACGTCACAAATGGTTATTAAAAAGAACCTATAAGTTCCTTCAGTCTGCGATTATACTTATAGTTGGTGATTGGTTAACCTGCCATAAGAGGTCGCTAGGTTGAATGTAAATAAAAGTACTGTTGGGAATAATTTATTTTTAGATGGTGACATTTTCAGCTAAATATGTATCTTGCGATGAATAGCGAAAACTGCATGTGGTAAAAACTTCTTTATCCAAACTTGTAGCAGAGCAATTTCAGGTAATCCATAAGAATTATTTTTCATAATCAAATGTATAAATTAATATTCGTCTCAGTGCTCAGCAAGAGCATGCATTTACGTATCTTTCATTTAAAATAATACGTGTAATTGTATTTTGGTCAACACTAGGTATAATGGTTTTGCGAGCTGTGGGTTCATGGATGTCTGCAAATAATCTCCTTAGATGAGCTGAAAGAAATTGACAATTTACTGTAAATAAATTAGTATATTAGAAGGGAGTATTTTTTTAGTTTTAACCGCCGTTAAGTGATTATTGGTTTTCGTTAGCCGGCTGTGGTTTGTTCTAAATTGATCATTGTCCCGTCATTTCCACAAAGAAGTACGTCTGTTAAGTACCGGGTTTCGCCCCCATGATTTCGAGCGAAAGAATAAAAAAGCTATTATTGATTAATGCATGAATGAAGTTTTAACTATTTCTCGGTGTGAATGTCCAGTTTTTACGAAAGCTATGCGTTTGGTCAAGCGTAAGAATCGATTGGATGACTGTGAGTGGGTTTGTTGTGTAAAAAGTGCAAATACTGATCATTTTAAGAAGTCTGTAAAGGAGGACATATGGTTCAAAGAAATCAAGATGAGTATAATTGATATTTAATTTTTTCTATTTGCATGAAGCTGGAACGAATCTGCTTATGAATGAGGTGAATGTCTTTTGAATAAAACTGTGGTTGATTGTAAGAGTTTTTTGGAGAGAAGCATCTGTGGATGTAAGTGTGAAAAAGAGTGAAATGATTGATGGAACTGTCATGGTTGTGACGATTTATGAGAGTCATTCTTGAAAGCGTTGCTTCTCAGCGCTATTCTGGGTGTAAAAAAAGTTCAAGAGGCACCCGATTGTAAATTTTTACCGAACATTTTGCAGAAGATACTATGCAATTAATGATTTGCAAAATATATATATAGCGCTAGCTATTCAAAGCTCGCGAATCTGTTACAGAAAAATCTGGTTTTGTTTATCTTGGTTACGACAAAGCACACGAGGGCTATCTGTCTTCAGGGGATAGATTCCTTCGTGGAGGACGTTTTAAGGAAAATTGGTTCATATACACGTTTGACATGGGGAAAGCCTGCCTGTTCTCCGGGATTCGAACACCTCTCCGAACTACCATTGTACACCGACTTACCCCTCGGCTACGGTCGGCCTCTGAAAAATACTGAAGAGAAAGTGTGTTGCATCAGTTTATTACAACTGTTATATTAATAAAATTGCTAATAAATTATAAAGTACTGAGTGAAACACAGTACGCGCCGCTCAGCGCGATCACGTTTCTCAACGGCTATTTTTGTAACAGTAACCGAATGATTACATTAAAAGATTAGAAAAAATACCTTTCAGCACAGCAGTGGAATTTAAATAAATTAATATAAATATAACTAGAAACATAAATAAGTAATTTCATAGCAAATTAAGTAGGAAAATGCAAAAAGTTCATTTAAGAAGTTTTCAGAATGTTTTTGAAAATTAGTTGACCGGTGCTATACCACTAAATTTAATGCTCTGAGGGCATCCATCATTTATTGGAAGGGAACATGCAAATGTAAAATTTAAAAACTGATGTGTACACCACATGGCTTCCTTTTATGGAATACTGAATTAACAGTTAACGAATTTTGAATTAAATCTTCTTCGTCGATAGCGCATAAACCACGATACAATAAATGCACTCTTTAAAGTTCACTATATCTATTTACCATAGCCACAATTCTGCGCTAGGTTCGCTTAACAGCGTTACATCTCATTCATCTAATAAATAAGAGTGAGCAAAAATTATAGCATCTGAAGAATTAGCTCAAGTTATATTCAAATACTACACAGTCCAGTCACATTAATGTGACCACCACGTACTTTCCAAGTCAGAGTTAAATAACCAATCACAGAAGGCAGGTGGCAGCACAGTGCAGTTGAGCGTATATAAAGGGTGTGTGAGGGCTTCGGAAAACATTTCAATCGTTGGCGTAATGCAGAAACGAAGCGATTTATCCGACTTCCAAAAGGGCATGATCATAGTATTTCGGGCCAAGGGTGGAAGCATTTCCGAAACGGCTGAGTTTGTGAACTGTTCGCGTGCCGCCGTGGTAAAAGTGTACCGTGCATGGCAAAATGGGACTGTCCAAAATCAGCGACGTGGCAAATGTGGTGCACCACGGGCCATAGATGACAGAGGCGAACGACGGTTGCGGAGATGCGTTCGGGCAGATAGACGGGCTACCGTTGAGCAACTGACCACCAAAATGAACCAAGGGGCTACCAAAAGTGTCTCCCAAAGTACTATTCAGCGAACATTGCTGCGTCTGGGCCTCCGAAGCAGACGCCTGGTTCGTGCACCTATGCTGACTGCTGTTCATCGACGGCGAAGGCTAGAATTTGCACGCCAGTACAGCAGCTGGACGTCCACTGAGTGGCGACAGGTTGCGTTTTCGGATGAATCGCGTTTTATGCTCCATCGGACAGATGGACGTTGGCGTATAAGGCGTGAAACCTCTGAAAGGAACCACCCTGCAACCATTGCCGGAACGGTCCAAGCTGGAGGCGGGAGCATTATGGTCTGGGGAATGTTTTCCTGGCATTCTCTAGGTTCACTGATAATTGTGGAAGGCACAATGGATCAATACAAGTACGCATCTGTCCGCATCACCCCTACATGCGCATTTTTTTCCCTCAGGATGATGGCATCTTCCAGCAGGACAATGCGAGGTGCCATACAGCTGCCAGTGTACGTGCGTGGTTCGAAGAGCACCAGGATGAGTTTACCGTCCTCCCCTGGCCAGCAAACTTACCTGACTTAAACCCAATCGAGCATCTGTGGGACCATCTCGATCGAGTTGTTCGCGCCATGGATCCTCAACCGCGTAATCTAGCGCAGCTGGCCACGGCATTAGAGTCGGCATGGCTCAACATCCCAGAGAACACCTTCAGGGACCTATGTGACTCTCTTCCTGCACGTCTCGCAGCAGTCCGCTCTGCGAAAGGTGGTTATTCTGGCTTTTGACAGATGGTCACATTAATGTGACTGGACTGTGTATCATATAATCTAAAACGACGTATAAAAGAAATTAAAAAAAAAAAAGAAAAGAAACAGTTTTTCACAGACGATTCAGCGCCGCTTACCTAATGCGCATGCGCAACTAATTAATTCAGTTCTCACTTCGCGGTAAGGCAAAAATACATAAAAATTCAAAATATTTTCATTAAAAATTGAAAGATGTAGAAAAACATAAAACACCAAGTACAGTTAAAACAATTAAAAAAAATTTTTTTACAGTTAAAATTACTATTTTTACGCAAAAATCAGCTAATAACTTAAATGATAATTTTAGAATCAATCAAGCACAATTTAATGGCAACAAATCCTGTTATTCTGCTAAGCTTCAAATGTAAACAAATATGTCCGCTATCATAACCAAAAACTAGGTTTAACCGCATTTAAAAAACTTTCAAGTTGTTGATAGTTCCATAATTATTGCATGCAGGTTAACTAAGGACATAAAAACTTACCTGAAAGATAAGAACAACATAATTCAATAATTTTTCAAGCAAAAAAAAAATGCACAATTTACAAATTTGTAAGTCTAAAGAAACTGAGCTCACTGAACCAAATGTATATATTGGTGCGGCCGGAGGGGATTGCAACCAAAACGCGAGGCGCACATCTACATGTTACGCCAGCGCTATATACAAAATTTCAACGTTCTGAGGCTTTTCAACGTTTTTCAGTTATGCGAGATACATACATACATACGTTAAGTACGTAAGCACAGACGCTACGAAAAAAATCTCTTCAGAATCCATTTAAATCAGTTTTATAATTTCTTTGAGGGAAGAGAGTCCTTTATTCTGTTCTTACGTACGAATGTCACTCAAAAACATCGTTAAATTGCATTCGATAGCAGTTAAAATAGCTATTTTCGTTGAAATATGATGCCCGCATTTTTTGCAATCGCTGCACCAAAAGTATATAAATATATGTATATATATATCCACTCTGTTACTCGGCTCAATAAGCTCAGTTTCTTTCGCCTTATAAGTTTGTAAATTGTGCATTTTTTGCTTTAAAAAATGATTGAATTATATTGTTCTTGTCTTTCGGTTAAGTTTTTATGCCCTTAGTTAACCTGCATGCAATAATTATGGAATTATCAACAATTTAAAAGTTTTTTTATGTGCGGTTAAGCCTAATTTTTGGTTATGATAGCGGGCATATTTGTTTGCATTTGAAGCTTAGCAGAATAGTGGATTTGTTGCCAATCTAGAGAAACTAAGCTTCGCAACAACAAAGTAACGTCTTCTTTTATTATTGCGAATTCAATTATGCTTGATTCATTCTGGAATTATCATTTAAGTTATTAGCTGGTTTTTGTGTACAAATTGTAATTTTTTTTTGTTTTGTTTTAACTATACTTGGTGTTTTAAGTTTTTACATATCTTTCAATTTTTGATGAAAATACAGGGTGTTTATAAAGTTCCGGACCCATTTTGATGTTTAGTAACTCATAAAATAATGAAGATATAAACAAACTTATGGCATTTATTGATGGAATAACTTATATATTTACTTTTCAGGTTTGAATATCTTTACTTTTGTAAATATCGTCAGCGCGTGTGGTTAATTTCAGATAATTTCATTTTCCAGTCTAAATATCTGTACTTTTCTAAATATCGTCTGCTTACTAATTGCATTTTTTTCTCTTTTGTTAATAATGTGCGCATATGGGGTTCTGAAAACCCCCATGAATACCGTGAGGCACAAAGGGATTCCCCAAAGGTTAATGTGTGGTGTGGACAAATGCACGACCGAATCATTGGGCCTTTCTTTTTTACAGAAAAGACGGTCTTATCAGTCGTATACTTAGACATGTTGGAAAAAATCGTATTTCCACAACTAGAAGACCTTCAGTCACATGTCTTTATGCAACAAGATGGTAAACCACCTCATTTGGGTACCGATGGTAAACCACCGTAGTTCTTTGAATGACCATTTTACAGGAAGATGGATTGGGCGAGGAGGTCCAATTCCTTGGCCACCCAGATCACTTGATATAACGCCGCTGGACTTTTTCCTTTGGGGATTTGTAAAGGACAACTTTTACAGGAGGAGAGTGTCGAACATTGATGACCTAAAAGCCAGAATTACAACCGCAATAGCCTCTGTGGATGCCGACATGCCTGCCGGTACATGGCGTGAAATTCAATATCGACTTGATATTCTCCGTGCGACGAAGGGGGGCGCACGTGGAAGTTCATCGACAAGGGTCATGAAACTTTTTCAGTCTATCTAACCATTTATGTTATTAATTTTAATCGATCTTTATTATTTTATGAATTATTAAACATCAAAATGGATCCGGGACATTATAAATACCCTGTATTTTGCACTTTTATGTATTTTTGCCTTATCACGAAGTGAGAACTGAATTAATTATCAGCACATGCGCATTAGGTCGGCGCTGAATCGTCTGTGGAAAACTGTTTCTTTTTTATTTATTTAATTTCTTTTATACGTCGTTTTAGATTTATTATAGTATTTGTATAGAACTTGTAATTCTTCAGGATGCTATAATTTTTGCTCATTTTGAGTTATAAAATGAATGAGATATAACGCTGTTAAGTGAACCTAACTCCGAAGTGTGGCTATGGTAAATAAATATAATGAACGTTAAAGAGTACATTTATTCTATTGTGGTTTAAACGCTATCGAAGAAGTAGATTTAATTCAAAATTCATTAACTGTTAATTCAAAATGTTTAAATGAAATGCAGGAAAATTGCGTATAATTAAACATTCCGTACAAGGAAGTCATGTGGTGTACACATCAAATTTTTTTACTAATTTTAAACGGTTGACTAAAATCGAAGGGAAGTGGTTTGGCGACCCTTGGTAATATTCTTTGTCATTTAACAATTTTTATAATGTGCTGTGTTCTTAATTGGCGACTTTACTTCAGTTTAAAAAAGTATTTGATAATACTTTGATGATATTAATCGAATTGTTGATCGCAATAAGCGAAGTATTTTCCACGTTTTCAGCAGTTCGATAACAATATCCGAGGCATTAACCGTGATTAGATTAAGCGGCGCTTACTGTATGTTCGCAGCAATCACGTTGTTGTGTTTTTGCATTTATAAATAAACTGCGATAGTAACCTTTTTAATATGACCGCCTCTGAAAATGACGAGTATTTTTGAGAGCATAAGCAAGCATCGGCATTAGTAATCTGTTTTAGAAGTCGATTGTACCTTAACTTGACTTTTAATTATGTATTAAGGTTGTAGAGACTATTAGACATTTACAACCAGGAAACCGAAAAGTCAACTATGCTTTCGCCGAGATTCGAACCTCGAATCTTCAGTATGCTAGCTAGATATGCTTAAACTACTAAAGCACTGAAGGAAGACTAGCTAGATATACTTAAATTATTAGAGTACAAAGGAAGAATGCGACATTTCCATATGTGCTCCTCAACTTAAAGGACAACTGAAGCAAAGAACGTGTATGTATAGAAGGAAAACATCCTTACACGTAATGTGAACTACACTCATGTCCATAAATTAAGGATGATTCGGAGTCAGGCGGAAATCGAACTCTAAAATAAATATATCACCTGTAAAATCACTACACACATCTTCAAGAATCATATGCAAATTTCAGGAAGTAACCAGAGGACACCGATGGTACGTCACAATGACGAGAGTGATATATAAGGAATACAGGCAAAGAAG
Source organism: Stegodyphus mimosarum (assembly GCA_000611955.2). Lineage (NCBI taxonomy): Eukaryota > Metazoa > Arthropoda > Arachnida > Araneae > Eresidae > Stegodyphus > Stegodyphus mimosarum. The sequence goes on from KK117501.1 coordinate 617,300, forward strand.
CAAAATTGTTCGCATTCGCTTTATAAGCATTTCAGTGCAGTAACCGAATAGTTATGACACAAAGGACGCATTTGGATGATTTTTTACGTGGTAGAATTGTCGGCCGTCTGGAGTGTGGGCGTACCCAACTGGAAGTATCAGACGAACTTGGAATTGCCCAGAGTGTCGTCTCCAGGCTTTGGCAACGATTCCAAGATGATGGTGATGTGAGTAGACATTACAGCACAGGTCACCTCAGAGTTACAACGCCGAATGAGGACCGGTATTTGGCAGTTACTGCCAAAAGAAACAGGCGGAGCACAGCCTCAGACCTGTCTCGTCAGCTCTCTTCAGCCACTGGTACGACAATTTCAAGGCAGACCGTGTACAGACGCTTAGGGCAGATTGGTCTATATGCTCGTAGACCTGTCAGATGCGTTCCACTTACTGCAACTCACTGTCGCCTGCGGTTAACCTGGAGTAGAGAGCATGCATTGTGGACACCGCAACAGTGGGCTTGTGTGATGTTTTCCGACGAGTCCAGGTCTAGCTTGCAATCTGATTCTCGCCGGACTTTCATGTGGAAAGCTCCAGATACTTGTTACCACCAAGAAAACATCATTGAACAACACCGTTACGGGGGTGCAGGAGTGCTCGTTTGGGGTGGAATTATTCTGGGTTCAAGAACTGACCCGCATGTTCAAATTGGAACCATGACAAGCCAAATCTATTGGAACGTCATTCTGGATCAACATGTACATTTGTTTGGGGGCGCCATGGGCGCAGAATTTGTGTTTATGGATGACAACGCCCGTCCTCACCGTGCAAACATCGTAAGCAAATGCCTTCAATCGGAGGACGAGTTTCAGCCCGTCAACCTCCTCCTACATGTCTACCGGAACTTCGGAGAGCATTGCATTTTGAGTGGTGTAATATCCCCCAAGATCAGATCGATAATTTGATACTCAGCATGCCTAGGCGTTGTACGGACTGTATTGCATCGTCTGGGAGACATACAATGTATTAACAATCATACCAACCATGTAATATTTTTTTTTTTTTTGTAATTTGCTCCAGGGAGAAAAAATCGCAAATTTTTTTAATAATGTCAAACATATAGCATCTTTTTTTGCTCTTTACCTTTTGTTTAATAAATAAGCTTTACAAATAAGTCAAATTTGTTTTGCTTCTAACTCTTCCTTTGCCTGATTTTGCATTATCCTTAATTTATGGACATGAGTGTAGTTTGACTACTGCGACATTAAATGATGGGGGGGGAAAATTTTTCGTAACCAAATCGCCCGGTGTACAGAAATTGAGGAATACGGTACAAATCCAAAGAACTTACAGAATTCATTCTTTGACAAAAATTTTCGCAATAATTTGAACTCGGATTTTCGTAGATTTTTTGCTCAATAATCCATTAATTTATCTACGTGCGTGGATCCCTGGCTTGATTTAGTCAATACGGCGACTCGGAGGGGATCGTATCACAGAAGTCTGATCTCTTAACAAACGTGTTCTTGACACCGGATCGACAGCTGTTTCGTGCATGCACAAAAGGGTATTAAGACTGAATGGATAGCCCCTGTAAAGTAAATTTCGTGTATATTTTTCCGTATGCGGTCTGATGAGCCTCTCTGGTTTGGCGAAGCTTTCTTCTTAAATCCTAGAAGTTCTTTGACTGAAAAGAGGGACAAGACTCATTCGACCAAGTGGTGTCAGGTTATCTTTCAATGCATTTTAGTTGAGGTACAACTCGAGATCATTAGACATTTCGGACCAAAAACTGTAAAAATTCGGTGCCTGTCGGTTATAGGGGCTTTTAGCAAAAAAGAGATTGTTACTGATGGTTACCGATACACGTGCACCATCTACTGTACCAAGGACAAAAATAATTTACAAAATGGCGGCTGCAATATTGTAAAGCAGAGACAGTTCAGAAAAATTTCAAATGCAAGAAATAGCAATTAAAATGTACATTTAGTTTGTTTCTTGATTGTAAATAATTTAACGCAGTGTAAAAAAGCAAGGTAAAGGATCGCAGTTGTATTTCTATACTTTCTGCATTACATAAATCCGCTGAAGTTGGAGTCAAATAAATCTGAAACTTGCTGAAGATAATGTTCTGTAAATTTCCTATCACTTTTGTAAACCGAGCATTCATACTTTGCAACAATTAGTCCTTCCACCTTTATACCATTCAAGGGTATTTCTCATAACTTAATATACCAAATGACTGAAAAATTTTTTAATTAATTTAACACCGATGTTGAATTTCCAAAGACTAATACAGTGGTTCTCAGCTTGTTTTGCTCCATGCAGCATCTTCACCATTTCTAGATCTCTCCTCTGTTTTATGTTAAAGATTTATTTAAATTATTTTTATCTTGTTTTTATAAATTAAACTATAAAAAGTTTAGAAATCTTAATAAATCCTAAGACTTGACTAAAACTAGTTTTCTGTATTCATAAATTATAAATAAATAGATGGCTGACCGCAATTTTCCTCCGAAACTATGATATTCCCACCTGGTTTAGAACCTCTGATGGGCTTCTACAAGTGCATGTTAGAAGGAAGAGGAAGACTTCATTTCCTCGAAACTGTGATCCTGTTTTGGTTAAAAAAAAGTATCTGCAGAGGATTTTTATTTTTGTGCGCAAAGACGTTTTATCAAATGGCTGCAGAGTCCGAAAAAAATATTCTAGTCAAAAACCCTTTTGTGTTTAAGACAGAATAACACGACGAACAAGTATTAACTTGAAAGTCATACAACAAAAATCAGCGTTATATTTGCAAATTTTCACAGGACTAGTTTCGATGGTTTTACCGAACCAACAGCCTCAGCTGCGAAAGCGCAAATGAACGAGGAGAAATGATATTTCTGTTAGTCCTCTAAAAGTTACACACAGTTGGCAATATCTGAAGCTCATTATAGTTAATTTAAATGTATCAGTGAATTTTCCGCAAGCCGTGGACCCATTTGATATAATCTTAGGAATCTTGCCATACAGAACTTATAATTTTCTATTGTTTGTTTGTGTCCATATTAAGGCCGCATAATAGGTCTTGTTTATCATCATCAATTAAGTAAGTCGTTCAGTTTTTAAGTTTAATATTGATCTGCTCCCTAACAAAAGTACACGAGATATTCGTTAAGGGTGTCATGAGACTTTTCTCTGAAGTAATTGTATGTCAGTTTTTCATCTAGAAATTAGTGCCTGCATCGAACGTATAGAAGATAGCACTGAATACTAGTAGTTTGTTCCAAGTTTGGTTCTTAATGAGCAGGTTGGCTATGTGGAATTTCCATAATGCTGCATAGGAATCTCATGCATGAAATGAATATAAGCAAATTTCCCTTAGAATGTCCTTCATTAAAGCATTCTTCTTAAGATAGGTAGCATTCGCGCCCTTCCCCATAATCAATTAAATTACTCAGGTATTTAACTTGAAACCGTTTCGCAGTGATTGCCATTATGTCTATGTAATTTTTTTCTTCGCAACTTTCTCTGTATTAGTTCGAATTTTAAGGCACTTTTCTATTAGCAGCAGCACTTTTGAAGTGCCAGACTGTAAAATATTATTACGAAAAAAACTATTTATCGCATCATTTAGGCGTTTTTCTCAGTTGGTATAAGTCATGATTCTCTACTTCTAATAATAACGTTCGAAATATGAATTCTGCGAGACTTAAAAGGTATTATATGTCTGTTAGATGCAGTGTGTATGTAGTAGACATATGATATAAAATTGGCCGATTTTGTATAATAAAATAATAGCTTTTTTAAATAAAGATTGGCCTCCACCGGCAGGTTGCGTTCTCTTACACGACTCTTGAGGTAATTTTTATAAAATTCAACTTCTACAGTATTTCTTCAACTAGGGAACGCCTAATGTAATGTTTTGTCGAATTTATGTGAATAAGGATTGAATAGCATTATAGACTTTCCTTCGTTTCCTAAAATTAAACGCCGCCTTTTATTTTAGATTAGGAGATGTGTGGAGCGCTTGTGCCTGTTCACTTTTTAAGCCGTTCTGTTCAGAAAACTAAACACTTTCTGATTTCCTTAACGTTTGCGAAACTTCATATCCAAAACTGACTTTATAAAAAGTAACTTGCATGCTTCATTTATAGATCGAAATCCTTAAAATGGGTAATTTCTGATCTTGAAAAAAAAAAAAAAAAAAAAAAAAAAAAA
>KK117501.1:621506-637546 GCA_000611955.2 Stegodyphus mimosarum
AAAAAAAAAAAAAAAAAAAAAAAAAAAAAAAATACTGTGCACTAAAGCTTTATAATTAAATATAAATTCTTTTAAATAAAGTTTAGCCGACCTTCATTTGGTTGCATTCTTTTATGCGGTTGCTGTGATTATTTTTGTAGCATTCGAGTTTCACAATCTTTCCTTTGACATTGGACGCCGATTTTGACATTTGACACTTTACCGATTTTGGGAATTTTCGAATATAAGAATTGAGCTGTATAAACAGCACCGTTTTCATTGCCTTGGTAATGGTTTTTTTTGGGGGGGGGGAGTCACTTTTTTTTTAATTGATAATACTTTTTGATTCACTTACGTGTATGAAATTTTCCTTCCCGATATTTAAAAATAACTTGCATTATTATTATTATTACTTATTGATAAGCACTAAATTGTGTAATAACTTCCTTAGTAAAAGAAGTATTGTAATCGTGAAAATTTTCGGGTATCACATTTCAAAGAAAATATCCATTTTGACCGCTATCGAATGCAATTTTACGATGTTTTTTGCTTGACAGTGATGTGTACAGGATAGACCTAAAACGGGTTCCAAAAAGGATTTAAAATGGATTCGGAAGAAATTTTTTTCGTGACGTTTGTATCTCGCATAACTCAAAACGTTGAAATTTCCTATATAGAACTGTTATAACATGTGGTTATGCACTTCCTATTTTGGTTGCAATCAGCCGCACGAAAAGTATATAAATACATATATGTTTATACAGGGTTATTCAAAAAGAAAGACCAGATTTCAAACATTTATTTCTTCCAAACTACAAAAGATAGAAACATGATTCTAACGTTAATGGATAGAGAAAGGTTTACAATTATGGTATGCATTCAATATGAGCATCGTGTGATACACGACAAATGTCAAAACGGTGGCTCATTTCTTGCCACACGCGAATCAGCGGGTCTTTGGTCGTCGATAAAGTTGATCTTTTGCTCCTCCTCTTCCAATCCAACGTCCTGGAATGGTGTTATTCAAGTAACGTCTAACGTGTCGAGAGAAATGAGGCGGGGCACCATCTTGCACGAAGATGAAGTCATCTGAATCATCTTCAATTTGGGGAAATAACCAGTTTTGAAACATATCTAAACCATGATTGGAACTTTTACCCGTACTAATAATAAATTGTACACTTTTCTCTATCCATTAACGTTAGAATCATGTTTCTATCTTTTGTAGTTTGGAAGAAATACATGTTTGCAATCTGTTCTTTCTTTTTGAATAACCCTGAATACTTAGAGTAATATATATATATATCCCACTATGGTACTTAAAGTATATTTTGTATATAGGACTGTTATAACGTGTAGTTCGTCCATCGAATCCAAGTGTATTAAATTTTGACTAGTCTGGCAAATATGGCATTATCCAATATGATAAATCTTTGCGAACGCCATGCATATTTTCATTGTTTTCTTGATGATCGCGGTATAACAGTCATGTGCCGTAATGGCTTTTCTGTTAGTTCCGCGATTAATTTTTATTGCGTTTTAATGTTCTTCCAAATCTGCTTAAATTACATTGCTAATCTTCGAGTTTTGTTGGATTTTTCGTAAGATAAATCTCCGATTCCGTCTTCTTAGCATACTGTGTAGTACTGAAGTGCATTTTGAACAGTCCCACGCAATGTCCATAATTTTAATACGTCAGAGATAGTTTACATCAAGTATTTTTTGGACATTTGGAATACTTTGAACGACTTCAAAATGGTGAATAATTTAATTTCGAACAGAGCTTGTTCTAAATAAGTATTTATTTCTAAACACAGACGATAATTTGTATGATGTATTTTCATTTCAAACAAAAAATTATGGCAAGAAATATCGTCACCCAAAATATCTCAATAAAACTTTCGAGTATACAAATTGTATGAATTACTGATTAACACTTTAGGAATAAGTTATTTTATTGCAAAGAATATTTTGATAGTGTTTATTCTGCAATATGTGAGTCTTAAAGTGGAGGGGAATAAATAAATAAATAATATTACAAAAAACTTTGGAATCTGTGTTTCAATATTTAGTACAAAATTTATGCAAATTAATTTCAAAAATACGTGTGCAGAGCCGTTGTTTATTATGTGTGTGTAGATTCATTAGGTAATTATTAATATATATATATATATATATAAACTGTGTGTTCAAATCTTAGACGAAAAGCTAGGTAGCCGTGTAAATGATTTTTAGCTTTGTCATTGAGCAGCGAACAAATCCATTTTTCAGTTGATACGTGAAACTTGACGACTTCTTCATTTCAAATTGATTATTTTTGAAAGAAATTATGCAGCATTCTGAATTAAACATTCAAAATGTATATAGAATGTAATATTTTTTTAAGTTCTACGTATTCCATGTAAATTGTTTTTAAAGCCGATTTCAGTTTTTCGTTTAAATTTACGAAGAATGAATAACGTTTTTAAGCGAAATTCCGAAAGTGTTCTAGAGTTCCGCTGGAGTGTTATATTTGCTGAGCGGAAAATTTCGTCTTTCCAGCGAAACAGTAACAAATAAAAAACTCCCCAACTTTTCGTCCTGAGTACTTGGAAGAGACGCGTGAACATTTGGGAAGAGTACTTTTAGCAAGGAAGGAGAAATCGATAGTTTCGCACATGCGCCGAATTCTTTTTCTCATCCATATCACGCGAGATGCAGGTGGGCGAAAGGACGAAACTTAACTGTTCTTCGACGGCGAAACTTTAGCGCATTCTGAGCTTGCGCAGAATAAGCTGTTGTATTAACAATTTAACTTCGGATCATTCAGTCGGCATGCATGCATTTCCAAACTAATGGATGAATGTTTGTATTTTTGGATAATGGATATTTTTAAGATGTGTTTGGTTGTAAGCTTCCTAGGTGAAACACAAAGGCATTCGAAAAATAAAAGCTGAATTTAAAAAAATGTACATATTTTATTTTTATTTATGCATATTGTGTGGCACGCAGTTTTCATATTTTCTTTTTCGGTTTGTATATTTATGACATATTATTATGCAATGAAAATATTTTGATATGAAAATTTCTATATGAGGATTATTGAAAAATTAAAAATAAAGTCCTAAACCAGTCACTATACTTCTATTATGTTTATAGCTTAATCTCAGCTGTTGTTAAATGATAATTTACATTTGTGTGCATATTTTAAATTGCAAATTTTTCTCCTTCAAATGGCCGGACATTTTGCTAATTAAGCATCAGTAGGAATGGGCCTAGCCTATCGATCATTATCATTTAACCATCTCAGCATCGAGAGCATTGCCCAGAGTTCATCACAGGGGTGACCAGTTTTACACTATAAATGAAGGGGAAAGCTCCGTCTCAGTTTTTTGGAGGACAAAACGGGGGGAGGGAGATTTGAGTTGTCCAACAGCAAACAGCATCACTGGGCAGTATACTGCTTTTATTTGGGAGGCTTAAAAATTCTGAAGTTCAACATGGTAGGAGTAGTGACTGCAACATTACCAGACCATGAAAAAAAAATGAGGAATGCTATTTAAAACTCTAAATAGCATGCATCATTTTTTGGTTACTATTTCTCTTATGTTGAATTTTTTTTTTTAAAATATTTTTTATATTTTTACATACATATATGTGCATTAAAATTCAAATGAAATTGTATATAATATAGTACAATAATGATTAATCAGTGATAAATTTTTAATTTAAGCTTTAATTAATTAGGAAAGAGAAAAAGGAAATTATACATTAACACCAAAAGTAAATTAATGTGAAAAATGTATAATTACTATTTTGTAACTATATTTGATTAATTTATAATATAATTAATTAAACAATTATTCAAGCATATCCATTTATTTAACATATATTATTCCAATGTAAAAATTACCAAAAGAAATAATAAGGGTTCTAATATCTCATTTGTAATTAAAATTTTATATCCTAATAGGGTAGTAACAATGTTTTCATTATTTACCTGTGGTATGGATGAACTTTGTAGGGAGTTAATAGTTTACCAGTATTAAAATATAAATTACCACATTCAACAAGTTTTAGGTAATATACTGCCTTTTTTCTTTTCTCATTATCTCCCCCCTTTTTGTCTTCAAAACATTAGCATATAGCATTGAAAATTTGTTTCACCTAATATGAATTATTGAATAGTTAGATATAATTGTTTTGGGAAAATATGAAACAATTAAATATAACTGTGGAATAAATAATAATTGTGCAAAGAAAAACGTTCAAAATATGCACTATTTTGCATTCAATTAAATATATCTAATCGTATTACTTAATAAGAAACTAACATAAAGTTAAATAAAAAATTCTCTTGTGCCATTGCTGCAAGGAATGAAATTTAAATTTTAAATTATGAAAATTCAGTTATAAACAAAAGATTATGTAAATTAAGTGCAAGCATCTAAATATAGGAAAAAATATTTAATAATCCATAAATTAATCATAAAAACTTTAAAGAATTTTTTAAGACTAAATTAATTTGCGAAGTGAATAATTGTTTAGCAGGCAGGAGACAATCTTTTCAAGGGGAAGTTGCCTCCAAACCTAACTCTTCAATAACTCAATTCATGTTTCATTAACCATATAGGCATGGGTAAAGAATAATACAAATCCAAAAGTAAGGAATTGCCTAAATGAGAAATTAAAAGAATTTCGAGAAATTTAGTAAGTAAATCCACTTAGGAAACAAATTATTAATTAAAAGTACATTGCTAATGTAATTAAGAGTATAAACCCAAAGTCATTTAGAAACCCTAGCCTCTTCTGGTACTTCCCTGACATGAATTATGCTTAAATAAACTATCTAAACATTATAAAAATTGAAAAATAATACTATAAAATAAAATAAATACAGTCTGTAAAAATAGTACAAAAAAGGCAAGTAAATAGTAACTTTCAATTTAACTTACCTTGTAACTCTATACTTTTGTATGCAGGAAAGGGGTGTAGCAGTTGCTAAACAATGTGAGGTTGAGTAGTTTGTTGCTGCTTTGTTAAACTCTAATGTTATTAATATATTGTAAAATTATTGCCAATACAGCTTCCTCTTTAAACCTGAAACCTTTGAAATCCCTTTTCTACCTTATATTCTTTAGATGTTTCAGACCTCCACAAAAAAAAAGTGGTATTGTGTTCATTCTGAGAAACATTGTAAAAAATTATTTTTTTCTTAACATATTTTAAACCAAATATTTTAGTGTTGCACACATGTGTATTATGTTCAGTACGAGTGAATGTAATCTGTGCAGTCTCCTCCGTGCATTGCTGGGCTCACAGTTTTCTATTTTATTTTGATACTTAATTTAACAACAACAGTAGTGAAGTGTAAAACTTTTGATTTGAACTATGTGTGTGCTGGCATGAAAGAAAATGTTCAGTGTTTTCCCTTTGATAATCATGTTTGATATTCTTTTGAAGTTTTCATTAGATTTTTAGATTGATTATTGACACTGATTTATGTAATTAGTGTGTTCGAATCACTGAAAGAAAGTATATGTCTATTGTATCTTCCGAGTTCCTTTCGAATTAGAATTTTAAAACTTACAATTTGAAAAGTACACTAAGCCACAAGTATTTAGGTAATTTTTTCGAGAATTAGTGAGTTGACGACAGTATCAAAATACATGCCCTATTTTCTTGTGCATTTTCTCCCATTTATTACTAATTTTATCTGAAAATTAAGAAGAGAAAATTATGTGAATAATTCAATTTCCAAAGGACATGGTTACACTAAGAACATAGCAAATAAAAAATTGTGACTAATCTCACTTGTCTGATCTAATCAGAACAACCCCATGAATTTTATTATGGCAAGAAGTGCAAGATGGCAGTTGGCAAGAGCCTTGGGCGTCATATAGGTGACAGTATGATTTTGCCCAGTTCCACCCCAATTTTGAGGGAGGGCAGTCCAAGGGTCTCGCACCCGTCTACCCATAGCACCAAACCACATGAGAAAACTTTTAGCTCGCTATGTATTTAGTGCCTCATTGCTGCAAAAACACGACATATTTACAACATCACTACCTTCTCCAGGAATGAAGGTAGCCCTGACTTGCCTAAGGAGCTTGCCTCTACTTGGTAGTATCAGACGTAAAACACCGTTGACCTAAGGTCTCATATCACCTTGGCTGAGAAGCATACCATTTAAGAGGTCGCTCGAGAACGGAAGAAATGATGCTAAAGAAGAAGCCTGTAACGAGGGCCACAACCAAAAAATAATAATAGAAATGAAATGTATGTGTGATATATAAAAATGGCAAAACTGGCAAAATAAATATAAATATGAACATAAAATGGTAGTCAGAATCACTAACCACTATCCTGTTGGGCAGCTACAAATGAAGAGTAATGAGGCGTAAACTACAGGTAACTGTTGCAATATTATTTCTTTAAAAGAAACCTACATTCTAATAAGAATACATGGTGATATAAACATTACAAGATCTAATAAGATAACTTCATTTCTACTTCCCTGTAACTTGAATCTTGCCCATTCTTATTGTTGTCTCTTTTATCATTTAGGTCTTAGATCATCCATAAATAATTAGAGAAGGTGCAGCTGACTCAGCGAAATTGTAGACTGAATGTCAGTTTGTATTTGCATTGCTGTGATAGGTCAGTTCTTATATTAGCTGACATAAAGTTCAACAGTTAGAAAGCGCAGGTCGAGTGTGGCTCTCGTGAGTAATTTGAGAGGGTTTGTCTTTGTTAGCAAATTAAATCTTTTCTATAAGTGAACAAATATAGAGGAACTCTGGAATGCATTGAGAAAGGAGAAAATTACGTATATGTTTTTAAAATTTTCAGAAGCTCTTACTGAAACGCTAGGGAGGAAAATATGTGAGGAAATATGATATTTGCCAGTTAATAACAGAAGTAAATGCATATGCTACCCTTAGTAAATAAAGTTAATTTTATAGGAGAATATATCATTAAAATTATTCTTAAATTATTTCTAGTTACTTAAAAATTTGTTTGGAAAAGCAATTTTTTGAACTTATGTCTAAAATTATGAATGAAAACTAAGAAGCTTTTTAATAATATAAAAACTTTTTCAAATTAATGTAAACATTATGTTTAATTAAAAAAAAGTTTTATTTCTGTTCAGAGTGCAGGAAACAATAAAAAGTGGTCCCTAAATTTTTATATGGGTATTTTACAAATATACTCAAGGCTGTATGAAACTCCAAATTTCAACTGTAGTTTTAGTTTGCTGCAAAGAAATTTAAATGTTTGACTTGATTGAATTATAAAAAAGTTGGTGCCTGGTTCATTGATGCATCTGTAACCTCAGCTGTAAAATTATCGGGTTGTCAAAAGGTATTGTGTCTTCACTGATGACAGTGTATGATATTAACAGCAAAACATTGTCTGCGAGGCAAGGGATGGGAAGAAAACGAAACTTAGCTGCCAAAACCAGAAAATCATCGAAGAAAATTGTTACATTTAAAAAAACTACTATTACAAAGGTGATTTCTGAGATTAATATACATCTATGCGGAATACAAACAGAATATCATCAAGCTGCTCTTTGAAAGCTTTAGGTTTTGCAAATAAATGAAAACAATGACAGTAGACATTGACATAAATAAGACTGCTATGTTATTAGGATCATAAAATGTGGTATGTTAATTAATGGAAAATAAGTATTGTTTTCTAATGAGTCATAATGTAGGATGAATTTTTGTGTGAAAAAAATTTAATACCTGTATAATAATTACCCCTTTTCTTATTATGTTAGTTTCAGAATGGCAACTGTAAATACTTAACGAGCTCAACTGAATTTTGTTCAGTTTTATGCAAAATTTGCTTAGTCATTGTAAATAGGAGAGAGAGGTTTGTGAGGAGAATTTTTCAGATCATCTTCCTACATTATTAGTTTGTCGTATTATGACATTTACTGCCACTGATATGTTCAGCTTACATGAATGTGATTTCTGTTTGATAATACTTGTCATGTGCTGATAATAATTCTTATTTGCATAATGTAAAAAGGTAGTCTCTATGAAGATGGTTGTTTTTGCTAATGCTGAAAAATATTTATTATAATTTTGGATATAATAAGTTATAATATTTTTTAATTAATGAACATTATCAGATTAATTATTTAATTGCAGATAAAGTTATGCAGTTTTTAAAAAATATTTTTGCACTCTTACCTTTATTTATGACAACAGTAGTGTAAATATATCTTTAGTAAGATGTTATATAATTCTTTTTAGAAACAAGTTGTTGAAGATCTGAGGAAAAACTTGGAGAAAAAACAGTCTTGTCCAAATTCTTGTTCTAACAGTATGTCTGGATTTCCAGCTGCTACAAATACACACAATCTTCAAACATCAAATCAAGAAATAAGAATGGTATGCTGTGCACAGAAGTGTCCAATGGCAAATCACAAGCTAACAACAACGGTATTTTCAAATAAATTTGCTTTTCCAAGCAAGTTTTTTATTTCTGTTTTATACAATATTGATGAAGCACGTAATTCTCTTTTAAACTGCAATTATTACAACTAGTATGATTGCAGTTTTTTTGTCAGCTATAATGAAAATCTTATTTCCTCTGCATGTATTTTTACCATCACCATTTTATAAAATACACTGGAACTTCGAATACCTAAAATTAGCTGTAATCAAAACATATCCAGATATGTAAAAAAGGTCAGAAGATTGGGTTGTCTTTCCCCTGTAGGCAAAATGTATAATTACTGTAACAAAAGTAGTTTCATGTTTTATTTTCAAAGCAAAATTCATAGCCTATTTCATTAATATTTGTAGATTATGTTTCTATCAAATATTATGCGTGTTGTGTGTGCTCATTGGAATTAACTTGGTAGCTTCCTAAAAAACCTGAGTTGAACGCTTTATGACTTCCTTGTACACATATTAAATTGTACACATATATGTATATATGATATTTTGACTTGAAGAAAGAAAGTTGCAACGGATTGATGATGGTTCTCAGCATTATAACTTGAGGAAACTTTACTGCATAGTTAGAAAGATGGTGCATAAATCAAAAAACTTCCAGATGTGGCCGTTTGGAAATATAATTTTATTCCATTATAATGCACATCCAATCAATTTTTATATAGGCAAGATAGTTCTAGATCATAGTTAACAACAGTAATTTTTATGTACACCGTGAGGAAAAAAAAAATGAATGGGACAGTTCTATAGCTCCTGTTCTACAAAGCCGATTGAGATTGATGTAATTCAAATTGCGTTTTCCATGCTTCGAAAGCGTGGCTTGGGATATGTATTAGATTTATATATAATATTGTTCCAATATAGGTATTTTGACACAAAATCGGACTTTTTCTGAAATGACATGCCAATTTTTTTACATATTTCGATTCTATGACACAGATTATGCCAAACTGCCAAGTTTTGTAAAAATCACATCAGTAGTTTTTAAAAAATTCGATCTCAAACTTTTAGCTTCTGAATGTTAATTGAATTTGATATATATTTATTAATAGCTCTTTTCTTATTACACTTATTTGATTCCTTCTTTCACAGTTCGAAATTTAGGTTCACTCCAAATGAAATTGACCCGATCGCAGATGTTGCTCTTTTCTTCGGCATTCATCACTCTGTAATTTCACATTTATGGAAACAATTCCAAACCACACAGACAGTTGTTCGAAGGCCCGTAGCCGGTTGCCCAAGGGTTACAACCCCCGCGGAAGATCGATATATTGCTACTGAAGCCAAGCGGAATCGCAGAGCGACATCCACACGTGTGACATCTATGGTTACAGCGTCCATTGGTAAGGCGATATCTGCAGCTAGTGTATGCCAAAAATAACGTATGAGTGGACTGTACATCCGGGTACCTCGAGTTTGTGCTCCTCTGTCTGTCCAATCAAGAGGGGCACGTTTACAGTGGTGCTGGGAACATGTCAATTGGAATATGTCTGACTGGGGCAATGTCATGTTTACTGATGAGTCAAGATTTGCTCTGGAGCCAGATGACAAGCGTATAAGGATATGGCGTGAACAACGAACACGCAATCAGTCTCAAAACATCACTGAACATCATGTATTCCGAGGCGGAAGCATTATGGTGTGGCGAGGGATTTCATTAGGATAGTGCGCCGATCTGCACATCTTTAAATGGGGCTCTTTGATGGCTGTCCGGTATTGAGATAAAGTCCTAGAACCCATTGTGAGATTGTAATCTGCAGCAGTTGGCCCTACTTTTGTTTTAATGGACGATAATGCACGTCCCCATAGAGCTGACATCGTCGATGGCTACCTGGAGAGTGAAGGGATTGCGCGTATGGCGTGGCCAGCATATTCGCCCGACCTTAATCCCATTGAAAATCCTTGGGATGCTCTCGACCGTGCTGTATCTTCACGTTTCCCACCTCTAGCTAGTCTTATTGAACTCGAAACTGCTCTGAAAGAAGAATTTCGATTGCTTAATTCTGCAGTGGTTGACCACCTAATTGAAAGCATGGTCACAAGTTGTAAACTTTGAACTTTGCATACAGATGAGGGGGGATCACATACCCTATTAATGTCCTTTTTTCTTCATTTATGCTGTTTATTTTCACTTTATACATAATTCTGTTTAAGTCTCCAGTATGTCATTTTCTGATAACTTACAAAAATTCAATATTGTTTTCATTTCTGTATATAATTGTTGATTTTGTTTTATGCATAAATGCTACTTTCCTGCCGAATTTTGTGTCAATCAAAGCAGTATTTGCTGATTTTTTTCCATTTTACATTTTCGTGCTTAACTTTTGGAACTGAGCGTATTTTCACTATGCTTTTCAGAGCTAATCGTGAAGCAGTATATAAGTCTAATATATATCTTAAATTGCGCTTTCGAGGCATGGAAAATTCAATTTGAATTTCATCAATTGGCCCAGTAGAACAGAAGATATAGATCTATCTCCCCCCCTTTTTTTTGTGTGTGTGTGTGTGCGTGCGTGTGTGTGTGTGTGTGTGTGTAGTGTACATGGGTCAAAAGAGTACGACGTCATCTTAGACAAGCAAGTATAGCAGGGCAGAAGAAAAGGAATGACGTAATTGCTCGTGAAGCAGTATTTACACTAGGCGAATGTATATGTAGAGCTAAGCTGCATTTGGTTAATTTAAGGTTTTAGTTCCCTTTGCAAGCAGCATTATGTAATTTGGAAAGATCTTGAATTTGGGAGAAAAGATGAACTTAGGGGAAGAACATAAAATTTGGAATAGACAATTTTGAGGTTGCCAATTATTTCTTAACTTAGCCATCATATTTTATTATATCTTATGTATATATTTGCTGCACTTTATTTAAATTTATTTCATTTGAAAGTGAGATACTGTCTTCCAAATTCTTTAATAAGTGGACAGTTATGCAGTAGCTAAAATTACTTAATGTTGGATATTTATACAATATTAATTCATATGGCAATCTGGTAAAATCAGAGAGTAGGCATTATGACTGAAGGTCATGTATACCTCCTAGGATTATTTTAATGGTTAAAAAGAAATTAGAAAAGTCATGCTTAGCTAATCCAAATATTTGTTTGAGAAAAACAAACTGAACTACAGATATGCAAGTTAAAAATGCTTTAGATATGGCATTTTTAAACAGTATAATAAATTAAATTGGGGTAATAAAAGCAAATTAGATCTTTGCCTTTTTATGGGGAATAGAAAAAGGGTTATCTAATGGCAATGATCAGATAATTAGGCAAACCTGGAGTTTTTTAAAACAGTCACCAAATCAAAAGATTTGGCTAGTTTTATTATAGTGTTTAAGTAAATTAAGTTTGTATAAAACAATTTCGATTGAACAGATGTTACATTTAGATAATGCAGAAAAATCAGAATTAGTTACATGAGATCCAGGAATCTGTGCACTGTACTTTGATTACAAAGTAAATAATTTAAATTAAAATGTTAAAGTGGAAAGTTAAATTCTTAAAGTGTTTTTGATGAACATTTAGTTGAACACCGTTATGAATGTATAGAGTTTCGAGTACATGGATCTCTGCACAAACAGATTTTTCTTTGGATTAAGGAGGTATCTATATATGATCCTATTAATATCAAAAGTGTAAAAGAATGCATTCAATTTATAGATAGATTTATGACTTGTAAATATGAAGGAAATGATATTTTTATAGCAATTCAGCATCATAAACATTCTTATACATGTTAGAAACATCAAAAATAAAATGAAATATTGATTAAATTTCCCACAACCTGTTACGAATGGGACATTTGATTTGTTGTTGTTATTACTGATCCCAACTGGTTAGCCATTAGTCTAGACCAGATCCATGAGTCCAAGAACTGTTAATAAATCCAAAACGAAGGTAGGTCTTTTCAATAAAGTCCCAAACAGTGTTACATTTCCTACAGATGGAGTAGATCTTATAGCCCCAGTCAGTTTTAAGTCATTTCAGGTGTCCACTTTGGAGTCTCGTCAAAGTAGTCTGCTGAGCACAATTACCCCCAAAAGCAATAGCACCTCTGGGCTGCATGCCAAAGTACCAGTCATGAGCCTAATGACTCTAAAATAAAACCAAGCAGTTGATTTTAGAGTTATTAACCCTTTTACGATGGTGTGCCTTTCTTTAAGACATTTCTTTGGGAAGGACAGGACAAGGGTTTTGCATCACTAAGCCTAACTTTAGGGGGAAAAAAAAGCTGTAGTCCTATTATTATAATTTTGGTGCCATTTTTAATTGTTACTTAAGCTATACTTTAAAATTAGCATTTAGTAATCTTTTTCCTGTAATAGCCTGAAAATGTTTTAAAAAAGTTGCTTAGTTGGAAAAATATTTTTGGAAGTGCTATTCAAATGATTCAGAAGTTTTACTTGGCAAAATGCATTAATAAACTTTAAAATTAAAAAAAATATATACAAGAAAGGCCATTTACAAGAAGTAACAAAATCTTCCATGGGAAGTGGAAAGCAGACATTCAGTGAGCTCAGTCTCTTATAAAATGTCCGTATCGGAATCACTAGAAATATCTCTGTCTGAACTCTTCAGAAAAGGAATCTTCACTCTCATCCATGTCGCTATTGGCTCATTTACTATGCAAGTATATTCTTCCTGTGATAAATATACTTTTTTGCCATAATAAACTGGAGTTGAGGTTTTCTGAAATAAAAACAGAAGTACACAAAATATATCCAAAAGCAACACAAAGCATAACAGAACCCAACATAGTAGTACTAAAAGACCCTATATAATAGCAAAGAAAAAGGATTCAGAGAAATATCAGAAATATCAGGTGGTGAGTTAAAGAGCCGAGCTTTGTTTACATTACATTTTCCATCCTCCCCCGCAATAGCTGACTAGTCAGGCAGAAAGTGATCAAACTGAAGGACAGGATCTTAAATTGTGTTCATTTCAAAAGTAATGGACACTAGATGCTATCTAGTAGTTTTTAAAAAATGGTTTAGCTATATGCATCACCCATTCGATGCATAGGTGGGACATCTGGCTGCGAGAGACTTTTTTAGAGAATATGTATTTGGGATGCCTGTTCAGGAAAGGTTAAATAATCGTGAAATTGTGAAAACTTTGTCTGAAATTTGTAATTCAGTGTTATATTTTTTTAAGAACTTGTTTCTTTTGAAAATATTTTAATTAAATAGAACAGAAGAATAATAAATTTTAACTTTAAGGAGTTCATTAAAAAACAGCGCAAGTATTTTTAAAATTTAGTAGTTTAGAAGTAAATATTAATTGCTATAACAAAACCGTATTACATTTATTTAATGTAGACATACAGTTTACTTAATATACAGTTTATTTTAGAAGACTATGATGTAGCATCTTACAAAATTAACTACATAGGAAAGTGGATGCAGATCTTTCTAAACTTTTGTGTCATGCAGAATATGATGTTAATAATAGTGATATTAGTGTAAAAGAAAAATTTCAAAAAATTACTAACATATTTTTTATGATTGCCATTGTCAAAAAGTAGTAGAGAAATGTTTTAGATCAACACAAGTCCGATAAATGAATATGCTTTAACATTAAGTGAATTATGAAATTCAATTTTTATTCTTCTGAAATATTCATGGATAACACCATAACAAAATACACCAACAGACCTCCAGCACTTGAAATACACATTTAGCAGATTTTGTTTCTAGATATTTAGAATACTGATAATGATGATGAATTAAATCAATATGTAGCTAAAGAAGAATTTGCTGTTATTAGATACATGTGGTATATTAGATCAAGACTCATTCAGTTATTATCACAAATAAATTTTGTCATTTTTTCACTGGCAAAATGAGGCTAACAAAGTAGAAAATGCAGATATGGAAAATATTCACAATAATAATATAGAAACAATCAAATAAAATTGGCAAAATTATTTGTTTATATGGGATGATTTATTTAATAAATAAAAGCTTTAGAAAATGCTCAGAATGATAAAAAATCTTTTCAAAAGATATTGCCTTTTTGAAAAGGCCATTTGGAACCAAAAATAGAGGTATATAACTAGATATTATAGAAGTCCTATATCTAGAATTTCAATGTTCTATGGCTAATCGTTTTTGAGTTATGCAAAACATATATGTGTGTACACAGTATATATATACATACATACAAATATCACACTGGAACTAGTCAGAATGAATTCAGGGGTGGGGTAAATGGATATTTTTGTTGAATCTAAAAACCAGAATTTTTTTTTTTTTCATTTATAATACTTCCTTTATTTCATGCAAGGCAGTAAAAATTATGTACAGTATAATTTTATTCGGCCTAGAAGGAAAAGCAAATAATTCAGATAATTAGAGTTATAATATAAATTCAATTTTATTAGGAAGTTTGTCGTATGAGTGTAGGCTGCGTAAGATAGCAATCATCTTCCATATTAATTTGTTTATAAACTTACTATTATGTTCACCTAATAAAGTTATGTATGAAATTATTGATGAAGCTAGATATATAATAAATAATATACAGAGGTGCCAACCTTAGCCATATACATAACATCCAGAACTGCCAGTCCTCCCATTAAAATCAGAAGATACTGGATTTTTCATCTTGTGTCTCAGTCCTAATTTTTAATTTATTTCAATTTATATGAAGAAATGTTGAGTACTAAATATCAAAGGAAAAGGAAATGCTGTGAAGAAGACTGATTTCAAGTCCTTAAATGAAAGTTAGATGATGACATAGTTGTTCCTAAATGAAATTTCAAATAATGCAAATTCTTTTGTTAAAGAATGGGTCTTGTTGTTATTTTTCTGATCATTTTCTATTTGATTTAATCCAATATAGAGTATGTAAAGCATTTTATAAAACAATGTTTAATTTTAAAGTAAATATTTGTATTTAAATATTCTGCCCTTTTAATGGTAAATTACGGAATTCATTAACAGGATTATATGCAGATTATTTATTTATAGCATTTTTATCACATTTTAAAGTACCTTGATAAATAAAAGCTGTGCTTTCTTGCTGCTATTTTCATCAGTATAGAAACAGATATAAAATCAGATGCAATTTGCCAAGAGATATAAAATTAAGATTTCAAATAATGAATTAAATTGATACATTTTACTGCAAAATGTTGTTATAACTAGTTTAATAAATTAAAGGATACGTTATGTTTAAGTTCATTGGTATTTTAAGTCCTTTTGAATTTGAGGTTCTCTGAGGCCCCAAAATCTCCTGTTTTATATTTCAAAGTTGGTAGCTGAGCAAACAATGTATGGTAGATGAGAGTAAACAATATGCAAATTATAACTGCATGCAGTAGCAAAATTCTAACTGAAGAACTGTTAGTATTGAAGAAAATAGAGGTGACATAATTTTATAAGCGACAAAATTCACTATGTGATTTTTTTATTCCTGGAACTAACAGTATAGTTTTACCTGCTATTTGTAATATGCAGCATGAATAAAAAATTATATTAGGGTAATGATTGCCATTTTGGTGTATTTAAGAATGGTGAAGTGGAGAAAAAAATTTTAAGAATCACTAGACCAGAGATCCCCATCTTATTATTATTATTATTATTATTATTATTATTTTAGAGCATATTCT
>KK117501.1:637662-679435 GCA_000611955.2 Stegodyphus mimosarum
AAAATAATTTAAACATAATTTTAAGATACAAAAATTATTGATTGTATTCTTATGTGTATTTAAGAATGGTGAAGTGGAGAAAAAATTTTTAAGAATCACTAGACCAGAGATCCCATCTTTTTATTATTATTATTATTTTAGAGCATATTCTAGAATACCGATGGGGACAGCAGGCACACTTATCTTTTCAAGTTAAATTTATGTGTTGACATAGTTAATAATACACATAATGTACAAAAAAATAATTTCAAAAACATAATTTTAAGATACAAAAATTATTGATTGTATTCTTATGTAAAATAAATAATTGCTAAATAATGCAGATAAAATTTTACTTGGTTTAGAATTCATTAGTATTAAAATTCTTTTTAAAAATCTAATTCTTAAAACCAGTGTAATGTTTGACATTACATTTCATTGGCCATTGCTTCATAATTTGGACAGTATGATGATGTTCCTGCATGTAAGCAGTCCTCCAAATTTTCATCTGTATGTTGAGATCTGTACTTTGATTTTGAAGTATTCATTATTAAAAGCAATTATTCATGGCAAGTATGTGGAACTCAAACATACTGTCTTTTTGAAGGTACATAATTTAGCTCCAGTCTTTCATTCTTGCTTGAATAAATTCTGCAATGTATGCAGCTATTTTGGTTTGGCAACTAAAAGGACTTATAAAAAGAGTGACCACTGTCGTGATAATATTAATCTGTTGAAATTGTTTTTCAATTTGTTTTGGGTAATTGAAGGTTGATAACAAATAAAGATAGTTAATTTCAGCTTTGCCCCCCCCCTTTCTATATTTGGGAAATGCCTAAGCGACTTCATCTGCAGATGTTTCAAATGACATTTATAAATAAATGTGTCTAATTATCTCTAATTAATTACTAACTATAAAAAAAATTTAAATAATTTCTTATCATGATCAGACAGCTGCGAGCATATGGGAAACCACTGGTGGATGCAGTGGTGCCTGCGGGCATAGTGTTAGGGATCCCTGCGCTAGACTTATGTGAATTGAAAATGACATGATAAATTATGAAATGGTACTGCTTGAACCATCTGCATATTTATCTTTGCAAAATAACTTAACAGTTTTTTAAAATATTTTGGACTTGCTCAAATTTTTGTTTGTGTTTAATAATATGTACTTTAAATATGACAACTTTAATAAAAATATTTTATCTCTCTTTTTTTTTTTTTTTTTTTTTTTTTTTTGTAAAGACTGTAGCAACAAAGCCAGTTGCAAATTGTGTCAATACAGTACGCCAAACAGTGCCTCCTACGATCAATAATATTGCCACCCCAACAGCTACATTTACGTTCAAAGCTCCAGTGGGTACAGTTGTCCTGCCAAATTGTTCAACAGCCAATGCTTTGTTGTCATCTAAGGTTGCTGAACATCAAAAGGTGCATCCAGTTCTTGTGGTGCCGTCTCCGTCCAACCGTAGTGTTGATGGACCACAGACAGGGGTTTTACTTAATCTGGTACCACCACCAATCAGAGTGCCTCAGTATCCTCCGCCATTGCCTCGCACACCTGCTCCTATTGTAAGTTTTACCTTGAAATTGTGTTACATAATACAAAAGATATTGCAATTTCGTATATATATAATAATTACTTATATACAAAATTTGTAACAGTACTTCTAATTTGTTGTGTTCTTATTGTAACTGCATCTTTTGAGAATTAAATCATTCATGTGATTTTCCCCTTTTGGTTTTCATACGATAAAATTAGCAAAAGAAAGGGTGGGAATATGTGAGTAAGTACAGTATATTGTGCGTATTCTGTACGTGTGATGAAATAATTCTGTTTGTTGCCGTAATTTGATATGAGATGAATACTTGACTAGAAGAGAAGACATTATTTTATAGTCGCAAGTGGATTGAGGATGAGATTCCTGAAAATATCGATTACATAATAGAAGTAGATGCTGGGAACTTTTGAGGAATTCACAAAATCACTTGATTGTCTAAATATATCTTTATTACTCGTTGATTACTCTATTAAATGGCCGAGCACAGACCTCACAATTACATTTTTAACAGAAGTGACCAAACAAGAGACATCCTTCAGCTAGGAAGTGTAGGCAAAGAAAAAGAGAATGTGTCTAGTCTAGTCTAGTCTGGACAACTATTGCTGGGATATTGCCAATTATGGGCAACTTATCCAACTCACTGAGGAATTGCATAGAGCCCCTGACGTGCAATTTCCTTAAATTAAATAAAATCAAATACGTGATATGAAGGAGATGCCGTTTGCACCACAAGGTTGCAATAAACCAAAGTCCTGCAATGTACAGAGAAGTCCTAACTAAAAAAGAGAGCATAGTTGAATTGCAGTGGTATTTATAGTAAAATTTTTCTTTGATCTGATTGACTAAGAAGTATACTCATTGCAGAAGGTCAAGATAGCATAATGCCAAATTAATTTTTTACTGACGCAGTTTCAAAAAAGTTATTACCGCTTTTAGAATAGATAGGGAGAATTTCCCATACAAAAATGAGAAATCAAGAGGCTATTGCTAATTTAAAGGATAATTCAGAGTTATATATTTTTGATCTTACACATGCATATATGTATAGATATATATACACTGTAGTATTATTTTCTTTTTTACTTACTGCTTGCTGAGGCATTTTTATTGATATGTTGATCTGAATTCTAGCATTAGCATTATGAGAAAATTGTACAGCTTCCCATAGTAAATGATTTTGCTGTATTGAATATGTTATTTATCAGTTTTGTTTTTAAATCTTGTCAGAAAACACAAATTGTGAGTAACTGCATACCGGTGACGACAACAAATACTCCAACTCCAATTTCATCTAGCTTAGACAATAGTACAGATCCCGCCTCAGGAAGTTCTACAGCAAGTACTTCTCCTGTGAACTCAGTTGAAAAATTTCAACCACCGCCCAGTCCTGAGAAGATAAATAACAAAATAGATCAGAAAGTAAGGCCATTTCCCTATAATTCTATCAGATTAATTAACTAGTTTAATTAACTGGTAGTATTAGCTGGCTAAAGCTGTATAGCATTACCTGATTACATTATCTGTTATACTATTGATACATTACTAATAATCTGTTGGCACTTTTTGAGGATGCAGTATATTTTCACCATCAGCAGATTTTTCAGTTTTACATAATAAACAGATTTTCTGTTTCTGACAAATAATTATCCCTTGGTTGCATTCAGAATAATTCTACAAATTATTTTCTGTAGCTTGTTTTTGCATGCATATGAGCTCTGCTAATTAAGAAGGCAAATGACTGCCTTTAAACCAATTCCCACTTTTTTCTTACTCTTTATCAATGTTGCATTTGTGTTGGACATCTCACCTTATGTGAAAATGAGAATGCTATCAATTTTTTGGCAAATTACCACATGTATCGAAACAATGTTTCTATGTTTGTTCTCAATAATCTAATAAAAGTGTGATGCAACATGTAGTAAAATTAACACTGGACAAACAAATGTCAAAGCAAGAACTTTCTGTGGGAATGATGTACCAAAAATTTAGCACTGCAGATGCTTGCTTACTTGAATTGTTTTGAAATTGATATGCAACATTAACCAACAAATAAAGAAATAATTGTATCTTTCTAAAAGAATCTGGAACAGCTTCTGAATCATAGTAGCTATTATTGGCAGTTTATTGGTAGATGTCTGCTATTAAAGTAACAGTATCTTTAGTTATTGAATTGTATTATTAGTATGAAATTATTGGAAAATATTATATATTGTTTAGTTCTAGAACAGAAATATTTTTTATTTTGTATGTGTATATATTAATTTCAGTTTTATTGCATTTATATTAATCTAGGATCAACGTAATTATGGTTTTATGTAGTCTTGAATAGTCTATTTGTATTGATTTATTTTCTTATTGTTTTATATAAATATGATTTTCTAAGTATTTCTTCTTATTTTGTAGAAAAAGGAATTTATCACTGCCTTAGGTCTTGTTACTCGAGATTCTTTATCTGATATTAAGAACAAAAAACTGGAACGAAAACGTAGATCTACTGCTAATCCTCAGTTTTCAAATGCTGCTCTTGAAGAAAAATGGCGCATTGCAGCTGCCGCTCAAGCATCAGCAATTCCACAGAAAAGACCTAGAGGTATGGTGTATAATTTTTTTCATCTACTTTTTGTATGATCACTCTCAAGAACTTTGTAGCTTGGCTTAAAGTCTTATGAAAATGTATTTTTGTAAGTTACCTTTAGTAAATATATAAAAATATTTTACTTTGTTGTTACTCATTACTTCTGGCTTAGTTAATGCAATTGAATAGATATAGTATTGATATTTGAAATTATTTTCATGCAGACTAATCTGCAAAATATATCAACATAAAAGGCAAATGAAATCTGTATCATTCATTAAATAATAGTCCATAGTTTGCTGATAGTGGGAAAAAGTTTTTTGCCACCTGATTTGCAGAACAACTTCTGATTAATATATGCATACTATAACTAGCCATTCCTGTGATTACAGATTTTTAAAAAGATTGTAATTACACTTCTCTTGCTTTCATTTCAGTAAATTCATTAATTGCATCATCATATTTTTTTATTAATTTCAACTTGCTAAAACTTCTCTCATATGAAGCACCCCCCCTAAGTCCTGGTATGTTACCTCAACGTAGTGGGGGGTGTCACTGGGCAGAATGGCGAAGTACGTCGGGAGCATAGCTCCTGGTATGGCAACCCTAGGCGTGAAGGTTGTTCTGATATGCCCAGCTAAAGCATAGCAGATGAAGAACCTTTAGGGGATTACCGTCTTGGTGATTGGGTGTCACAATCCCGGGGCTCCAGTGATCTATCCTTTTTCCGTCTCCTCTCCTCTTAACTGTAACTTTTCCTCTTTTCCTTCTCCCTTGTGGTTTTTCTCTTCCGAGGTTGAGGCTCGTTATGAGAAGCTGGAACAGTCTTTGTCTCTAGTTTCCGAACGGCGAGAAAACTGCCCACGTGTTTCTGTGCGTGGAGACAAGTGTTGCTGGAAAGGAGGGTCCTGGTAGTTGAGGGATAAGGTACTGTCTCCAACACATTGCTTTGGCCTCTGCTTCAGCTAAACGGGGAGGCACTTTGTCGTCCCCGTGATTGTCAATCGGCTGGTCACTAGTCCTTGTGTCAGTGGCTTGGGGATATGCTGTCAGGAGTACCTGCTATCGGGAAAGCCGACTGTGGGACTCCAGTTTGCATATAGACCCGGTCATCCCTGGCGTAGGAATCTGCGTCCCCTTGTTGGACTCTGTGGTGGGTGGGGACGTCAGGTCCGAATCTCTATTTCCTTCAAATATGGCTTCACATATACCTCATGAAACTGCCAATAAATCATCTAGCAAAAGCCCTCGAACTACAAAAAAGTACAGAAAACACTAAAGTTGTTCCCCCATTTTTGGTTATGACAGGATCTGCTGAATTCCATAAAATGTCACCTTTCCTTCTTAAAAATATATAAAAGCTTTTACCGAAGAACCAAAATCAATTACATGCTTACGGTCTGGTGAGCTATTAATAGAAACTGTCTCTGCTAATCAATCAAATACCCTTCTTAGTATGTCAAAAATGTTGCAGGTTGCTGTTACGGTTTCTGCACACAAAACCCTGAATTCCAGTCGCAACATAATATCAGAAGTCGATCTAGTAACAGTGTCAAATGAGGAATTCATTGAGGAACTTGCCGAACAGAATGTTTGTGATGCACGTGGAATTAAAATCAAAAGAGATAGTCAGTTATTGACACTAAACATGTCGTTTTGACTTTTAACACCCCTCAACTTCCAAATCACATTAAAGCAGGTTATTTGCATTGTCCAGTGCGACCGTATGTGCCAAACCCTATGCTTTGTTTTCAGTGCCAGCAGTTTGGGCACTCAAAGGATGTATGTCGCGGTAAACTTACATGCGCTCGCTGCTCATCTGTAGATCATGAAAGTGAGGGTTGCACTGCCGAGCCCCTTTGTGTAAATTGTAAAGGAAGTCACCCATCCTTCTCTCGCTCCTGTCCCAAATGGAAATCCCAAAAGGAAATTCAAAGTATAAGGGCAACTAAAAAGATACCGTATACAGAAGCTAAGAGATTGTTAGAAAGTACCCAACCTCGTCTAAATCTGAGTTTTGCTGATGCAACAAAATCTGTTTGCCCAATAGCCATCCAAACGTCACTTACTACTCAAACAAAAACTAAAACTGAAATACCACAAAAAATGCCATTTTTATTTTTATTTATCTGCCAGTACTAAGCATACACCAATTCATAAAAAACCTGAAGTAATAAATACTAAAAAACATAATAAATCCCCTTTAAATAGCATAAACTCAAAAACAGTAAATTCTGGTCATACCTCATTAGAGAGTATGCTGTCAAATACACTTGAATCTGAAATGGAATTAAAAGAAGGATCAGCTCCGACAAAGAGTGTTCTACCACGCCTAACAAAGAAACAGCATAGGCAAAATAAACATTCATGATGGCTACTTTAATCTCTTGGAACTGTCGCGGATTTCATCAAGGCCTAGTGAACATCAAAAGCCTGATAGACATTTATCACCCTGCCTGTTTTGGAGTGCAGAATACTTATCTCAAGAAAGCACAGCTAAGTTGCGGAGATATTCAACTGTCAGAGAAAACTTTTTGTCTGGTGAGCGCATAAGTGGAGATGTTGCTATCCTAACCTCCCACATCTACCATTCGACTATCTTTTCCGTGAACACATGTCTCCAAGCTGTTGCTGTGCAGATCAATATCAGTATGCTTGTCACTGTCTGTACTATCTACTTGTCTCCTAATGAAGTGGTAGATAAAAGGGAATTAGATGATTTGGTAGATCAGTTGCCTACTTCTTTTATTGTAATTGGAGATTTCAATGGCCATAATCATCTTTGGTGTAGCCTTAATATAAATTTTCGGGCAGAACAAACAGAAGACCTCATTTGTGATCATTGCTTATGAATCCTGAATAGCGGAGAACAAACATATTTCCACCAGCCCACGAGGACATTTCATAGTATTAATCTGGCCGTTTGTTCGCCATCACTTCTCCCTTTTTCTTCATTTAGCGTCAGAAATGACACTTTTAACAGTGATCATTCCGTATCTTCGTGACTTTTAATCAATTTACAGCATGGCCTAATGACAAATCACTACATTTTATTTATGAACAAGTGGACTGGGAAATGTTTTCCCATTGGGCCATGCTCACTAATGACATGACAAAGAATGTATCAATTGAAGAAGCTGTAAAAACTGTCACTGATACTCTTGTTCAGGCAACTAAAATCTCTATTCCCATATCATCAGGCAGGCTTCCAAACCATGGTGGAACCGCGACTGTCAGATAGCTCATAGACAGCAAAGAAAAGCCTGGGGAATCTTTCACAGATATCCCACTCTTAGCAATCTTATCTTCTATAAAAAGGCAAAAGCAAACGCTTGGAGAGTGTGCTGCCAAAGACAGAAAGGCATTTGGATCAGGTATGTGTCATCCATTACCTCTTCTACTCCAAGCAAGTATGTTTGGGAAAAAGTTAAAAAAACTCAGGTAATTATAAGGATCATGGACTGTCCATCTTAGAAAAGGACAGCATAACGTATAGCAGCAGAGAAGATATTGCTAATGTCATAAGGGAGACCTTTAGTGCTGTGTCAAATAGTATTAACTATCCACCAGCATTCTCACAGTTAAGCTTTGTTGTGAGAATACATCCATCAATTTTAACTCCCTCAACACCGAAGCATATAACACTGATTTCACTATGCTGGAGATGATCAGTGCTTTGTTGCTAACTCCTAAGACGAGCGCTGGCCATGATGGCATTTCCTACGTCATGCTGAAGCATTTGTCCAATGAATCGTTAAAATCTCTTCTCTTTCTGTATAACAGAATATGGAAGGAGTGTCCTTTTCCTAATGCTTGGTGAAATGCTATAGTGATCCCCATTGCCAAACCTAGAAAGGACCCAAAGAATCCTTCAAATTATCGCCCATCGCGTTCACTAGCTGCCTTTGCAAGATTATGAAAAATATGGTTAACCATCGTCTCACCCGCTATCTGGAGAATAATCATTGCCTATCGCCTTACCAGAGTGGTTTCCGTAGGGGAAGATCTTCACTTGACAATGTCGTGTTCTTAGAAACCGCAGTATGCAAAAAAGAAAATTTGTGAAAAGAAATCATGTTGTTTCAGTTTTCATTGACATGGAAAAGGCATATGATAGAACTTGGCGGCACTGGACTCTTTCTGACCTTTATAGCATTGGACTGCGAGGTAACTTACCTGCCTTTATTCAAAGCTTTCTGACGGATCGCACATTCCAAGTTAAGATTGTTCTCTCGTGTATTTGCACAACAAGAAGGTGTACCCCAAGGTTCGGCACTCAGTGTTACGCTTTTCAGTCTGAAAATTAATTCCATTTTAAGAGAACTTCCCCCCACAGTGCATGGTTCCATGTATTTTTATGATTTGATGATCTACTGTCATAGTCAAAATATGAGATACATCAAAAGACAACTGCAAATTGCTCTAAACAGAATGGTAAAATGGTCCAACAACAATGATTTTAAATTTGCTAGCCAAAAGACCATCTGCGTGAATTTCTGTCGCAAAAGAAATCTACGTCCCGAACCAGAGCTGCATCTTGATAGTTCCTTGATCCGAGTTGAGCCAGAAGCAAAATTTCTAGGAAGTCATCTTTGACAGAAAGCTCACTTTCCTTTCACATATTTTAAATTTAAAGGAAAAATGCACTAAAGCCCTTGACATACTAAAAGTCCTAGCAAATACTTCATGGGGAGCAGAACATTGTTCTATGCTACGCACATATAAAACTTTAATTCGTTCCAAACTTGACTATGGTTGTGTTATCTATGGATTAGCAAGACCTTCTGTACTACTGAAATTGGATACAGTCCACCACCAAGCTCTACAGATATGCTGTGGAGCTTTCAGAACATCTCCAATCCAAAGTTTTTATGTCATCTGCTCTGAACCTTTTCTGGAATTCAGATGCAAGCAATTATCCCTTGAATTTCATTATAAAGTAATGTCACAGGCCGAACATCCTGTTCGTCTCATGACATCTGATCGGTACTGGCACTTCTACCAAGCACGTCCTTCATGTGTCCCTCCTTTTGATCTTCGTGTTCTTCTCACTAATCGAAGAACTCAACCTAAATAATCTGCATCCCAAAAGCTTTAACTTTTTCGGTATTGCACCCTGGCAAGAAGTGAATATTCACCTACTTGACAATTTTGGAGGACTTAAGAAAAGCAATACCAATGATATCCAATATCAACAAATCTTCCTAGAGCATAGAAGCAGTCATTCTTACTATACAGCAGTTGTTACTGACAGCTCAAAGAATGATGATAATCTCAGGGCAGCTTTTGTTTCTGATAAAGTAATCAGGAGTAGTACTCTTCATAAGGCTGCATTTGTCTTTACAGCAGAAACTCTTGCCATTTTAAACTCCTTAACCTTCATCTCTAAGCAGAATAACAAAAAGTTCATCATCTATTCTGACTCTCTGTGTGCTCTTGAATCAATAAATGCAAATACTAGCCACCCTTTGGTCTTACATATTTTGTTAAAGGCACACCTTCATTTGAGAAATGCAGGTTATTCTATTGCGTACTGCTGGATGCCTGGACATGCAGGCATCAAAGGCAATGAACTCACTGATGCCGCACCAAAATCAGCTGATATTACTTCCGAAAATGAGGTCCCCTTTACAGACATACGGAATTACATCAAAGCAAAGATTTTGTCCAAGTGACAAGAACTTTGGAAATGTCAGACTCTCAGCAAATTAAGGCAAGTAAAACCCAATTTGGAGTACTGGGAGTCAAGAGGAAATCGTAAGGAGGATGTACTGCTGACTCGTCTACGAATTGGTCACTGCAGACTGACACATCAGTATCTCTTGAAAGGAGATAAGGAGCCTATTTCTGGCACTTGCAACACTCCTACTTCAGTCAATCATATTTTAACCTGCTGTCCTATTTTTAATCAGAAACTTGGCCATCATTTTAACTCTATGAATGTTATCTTAACAGATCTTATTGCAAGAAATCCCCACATCAACCTCATAAGTTTTTTGAAAGATATCTCTCTCTACCATATGATTTGAGTTCTTTTCCTTACAACCTACTCTACCTGTTGCTAGAGCACTTCTCACGCTCATCTGTACATACTTTCATCAGCATTACAGATATGATGCCAATTCATACTCAGTAATGTTCGGACATTTGCATTTTACTCACCATTTGTCTGGCGCATAATAACCTTCTAGGTTTTGTGCCATTAAAAGTCAACCAACCAGCCAACCTCATGCAAAGCAGTAGAAAAGAGTTAGAAATATTCAAAGACAACAATGATAATTAGGTTAATCAAAATAATGAAGAGTCTGTGGAATATTAAGCAGAGATACAGTTTCTATATTTCGTATAAGACCACCGTTACTCAGAACTTTCAATTTCACACGTGAATTTGTACATTTTTAAATCTTTGCTATATTTAATGGCAAGATATGTAGCCAAATTTTTAAAATGGTGGTCATGTATTGTAAACGTGAGCC
This sequence comes from Stegodyphus mimosarum, assembly GCA_000611955.2. Lineage (NCBI taxonomy): Eukaryota > Metazoa > Arthropoda > Arachnida > Araneae > Eresidae > Stegodyphus > Stegodyphus mimosarum. Next base: position 648,255 of record KK117501.1, read on the forward strand.
TTTGGGAAAGCTAATTTCATCACAGACAGTTTTCATTTTTTGATAATGGCAATCTGTTTGAGATAATAGAATGTAGATAATATTGTAAATTTGTATTTTAAATAATTATTTGGGTGTCAGGTTACTTCTCTCATCTGCTGGTGTTTCATCTGTTTCCATTAGCTTAACTTTTTTCTTTCATTTGTTAAGACCCTTCTCTATCCCCGTTTCTTCAGTCAAATTTTGCATTTCCTGGAAATTTTGTTCAAAACCTGTGATTCAATATGGAGAATAAGTTTGATAACATAAATTAAAAGAGTATTCAAAATATAAGAGCTCACTGTAAATAATAGAAAAAAAACAAACATCATTGGAAATGAAAAAATAAAATTATAATTGTCCTTAGACCATAGAATAGTTAGATTTTTTTAATTTAAATTTCAATTTTTAGAAGAGTTCATTTAGCTGATATTATATGATAGACAGATATTGTACTGCTAAGCATGTCTTTTTTTTTTCCCTCCATAGATGTTTTGTTTCACTTTGATTGTATGTGATAGTGATTTTTTTCCATCATTCTGCGGTAAAACAGACTTAACTTTTTTTTCCCCCTTGCCCTGAGATAGGTTGTTGTAAATCCACCCCCAGTTAATTGGGAATTTACTATACAACACAAAAAATAGATAACGTTAATTAACATTTATATTTTTAAACTACATGAATTTTGCAAGCAAATAAAAACAATAAAGTTGCTCTTGACAGTGTGATAACAATGCTTAATATAAAATCAGATCTGGAAATATAATGTAACTGGTTCTATTGCTATTATGAGTTCATAGAAATAGCATCAAATTAATATGTTGTGGTTTGAATGCTAAAAAATTGAATTAAGTAGTTATTTATTAAACATTTTTTAATCGATTTAAATATCAAATTCAAGTAAGCAGAACTATGGAGTCATTAAACTGGATTTTGTCAACTTGCCTGTTATTAACTGGACATATATATTTTATTTATAATAGCTATAGATTTATGATGCTATTTCTACTTTAAATGTTGTTTTAAGCATTATTTGTTATGATTGTTTCTCCTTTGGAACATTTCAGTCTGTTTCCTGTATAAATCAGTAGTATTATATAAATTATATAAGTAATGACCCACAGAAAATGTAGATGCTATTGTTTCATAAAATGAGGAGAACCTCTATCACAAATGCATAAATTCCTTAATTTGAGTATTGTAAATGATATCTTAAAAGTATCACAATAAAGTTTTTGGTTAAAGATGATGGGATTTTTAACTAAATAATGATAGTTATGATTAATCTGATTGAAATAATGTTAGATTATTATTTTTAATCTAATGGTGGGCTCTTGCCTATTCAGCATTGGCCACTCCTAAGGCCAGAAGTAGTGGCCATTTTATTGGGGGGCATCTAATGGATGACCACCGTTGCCTTCCCTTTAGGGACAGACTGTTACAACTATGCTTTCTCCAGGATTCAAACCCGGGCCCTTCAATACCAGAGTAGGCTTCCCTACTAGTTAGATATAGTTAGACTAATTTTAAAATGTTGACTTTATTTTATTGTGTTATTTCATTGAAACATTTGGGTTAGAATCTGTGGTGGAATGACTGGGTAATATTAAAACATATTATTCCCGTTTTGGTAGTATAATTAACATTATATATTAGTTGACAGTTGTCAAGGAACTGATTTATGTAAATGTTTGGTTCCTGACAACCATACTACTGCAGGAAAAATAAATGTAGAGGGTAAATACGTAATCTGAATAAAAAGCAATGCACTCTTAGTGTTTCCATATTCGTAATTGTAAGCAGTAACATTTGAGAGAAAATCACATTTGTCACTTTCTGAAAATACTGCTCTAAATTTTAATATTCGACTGCAAGTATTGATTATTAAAAGTTCAGATAACAATAATCAATGTTATATGAACTTGTAGTAATTGTTATTTGCTTTGTTACTTTTACTTTAATTGCAAGGACTCAGAAGGCCTATAAAACATTACTTGACTTCATATAATCATAATAAAGTAGTTAGACGTCTTAAGTAAGTTGCTGCAGTAAAGTATTCTTTCACTGCTGAAGGTGGAAGTACAGTATGAAAGCATGCTAGAAGCTGTAGGAAAGCCATAGACCCTGAAAAAGAGGATAGCTATTTTACTCTAGTGGTGGCAAAAAGAAATAAAAATGCTACTTTTAACCAGATAGCCGCAGACTTCGCCAATGCTACCAACAGTCATGTCTCTTTTAGAACCTTGTATTGATGATTAAATGACCTTGGCTAATATGTACTGCTGCACGCATTCTTCTTGAAAAATATCATCATCAAGAAGGATTGTGTTGATGTAAGGAAGCATATTCAGTGGGATCAGTGACAGCAATCCAGCGTCATTTTTCTGTGACTTATCCCACTTCACTGTAAACAATGCTTGTGGGCACTAGTAATGTGGAGAGAGTGAGGGGAACTCATTGCTATTCCTTGAATGTCCAGAAAAGTAATCTCTCAAGCCCAAGAGTTAATTGTGTGTACATATATCATGTACAGTAGTAGAACTCATCTTTAAACCTTTGAGAGAGGTACAGTGACATCACAGCAGTATTGCATCAAAATTCTCCTGTGCTGTGTCCATCTTTTCGGTGGTGTGGACTTTTCTGTTCATGAAACTCAATGCCCGCAAAACCATTTTGTAAGAGAAATGGTGCAGAATTTCTTCTCAGCTCTTTTCTTGTATTCAAATTTTTTCCTTGAGCAGAAATTATAGTTTTGATTTTTTCATGGGGTACTTACCAACTATAGGTTTGGATAAACTACTTCTGGCAGATAATAATTTAGCTGCATCAGTTTTGTAGTTTCTGAATAAGGTTCACCCTATCTTCGATGCAGAAACCTGACAGCTGACATGTCGATAAATTCTTGACAATGTAATGCAAAGAATATGTGAGAGATTTGTTTTTGTGGAAAATATTTAATCAGTAAGTAATTTTATCACCTGTGTGTGTTATGTAATGTCCAGTGAGAACATGATCATCATTTTCACTAAGATATGTATAGTTGCAACACAAAGTTCCAATAACCTTTATGAAAAATATTTTATTTCTTGCTAGCTATCTAAAGAATGCAAAATTCTGATTTGGACGGTAGAGTTTGGAGAACATTTATGAACAAACAAAACAAATAGATAAGAATAAAAACTTTTCATTCCTAAAAATAAAAATCAAATGTGAAACCACAAGCTTGTAAAATTCACAACTTCCTCTTTCCACTGAATGATGAAAATTTTCATCGTAGCATCAGCTGTGAGTAGAATTTTGTCTGTCAGTTCCATCAGAGAGCCCATTCACAATTTTTAGTTCAGTAATCATGAACACCTTCAGCAGGTGATGCCCTATGATATGCTATTGTGTCCTCATTTTCCTGGAGTTGAATGTCACACCTGTGTCATATAGGCTTGATTAAGAACGCAGAGAAGACTGGAGGGTGAACGTAAAATAACGTTAAGGGGTTTACGTTTGTGAATGGAATGTGATAAAATGTGGTTCCTAATATCCTAAACGGGAATAATTTTAATGCTTACCCCTTTTTTTTTCGCATTAAAATTTTGCAGAAGTTCCAGAAAAAGTATAAAAAATACAAAAACGTTTCAATAAAAGAATTCATACCATTCATTACATCTAATTTTTGTGCTCTTGAAGGTTCATTAAAACAATATCAAATATTAAGTGTAAAAGAAACTGCACGGGACCAAAATGTTCATTTGTTATAAGCCAGGTTTATCATTACAGGGTCTCAGGTCTGTATAATTCCTAATGCACAAAATAGTTTGACGTAAAGGAAGTGTTATAATCACGAAAATTATCGGGTGTCATATTTCAACGAAAATATCCATTTTGACCACTCTCAATGCAATTCAAAAATAGTTTTGCATGGCATCAGTTAGTAAAAACAGGATAAAGAATTCTTTTTCCCAAAACAGGTTGCGAAAAGGATTTAAAAGGATTCAGAAGAGATTTTTTTAATCACATCTGTACATACATATGTGTGTATGTATCTTGCATAACTCAAAAACAAGTACTCAGAACATTGAAATTTTGTATATAGGACTGCTATAACATGTTGTGCACTTCCCTTTTTGGTAGCAATCAGTCACACCAAAAATGTATATATATAGTCACTCTGTTACTCGGCTTCATGAGCTCAGTTTTTTACTTCCTTGTGTGAAGTAACGCAAGTATTGTAATCGCAAAAAATTCCTGGTATCATATTTTAACGAAAATATCCATTTTGACCGCTATCGTATGCAATTTAACAATGTTTTTGTATGGCATCTGTACGTAAAGACAGAAGCCAATGGATTATAAAATTGATTTAAAATGGATTCAGTAGAGATTTTTTTCATTATGTCTGTACGTATGTATATATGTGTGAATGTATCTCACATAACTCAAAAACGAGTAGCCTCATAATGTTGAAATTTTGTGTACAGAACTGCTATCACATGTAGTTGTGGATCTCTGTTTTTGGTTGCAGTCATGTGCACAAAAGTATATAAATATATACAGACTATGTTAATTGGCTCAGTGAGCTCACTTTTTTTTTAGTCTTATATGTTGATAAATTGTGCATTTTTTTTTCTTTAAAAATTATTGAATTATGTTACTCTTATCTTCTGGTTAAGGTTTCTATGCCTTTAGTTAATCTGCATACAATAGTATGTAGAATCATCAACAATTTAAAAGTTGTTTAAGTGCAGCTAAGCCTAACCTCTCTCTCTCTCTTTTTTTTTTTTTTTTTTTTAACTGTAGCAGTAACATTTGTTTACATTTGAACTTAGCAGAATAGTGAATGAAGTCTTTCTGCGCCGCTGAGTGAGACCAGAAATAAACTTTCAGTTTTATGCACCAAAAAATCTGCCTTATTGCATGCTGGTCAAATTGCTTGTTTTTGCGTAGAAATTCTAATTTTAAATGTAAAAATTGTATTTTTAATTGTTTTAATTGTGTTTGATTTTTTATTTTTTTCAATATTTTTCAATTTTGAATGAAGGTATTTTGAGATTTTATGCATTTTTACCTTACTGCCAACTGAGATCTGAATTAATTCAATGAGAAATCTATCTCTGATGAAATTTGAGGGGAAAAAATTCAAGTGAAATGCAGCAAAAAAGGCATATAATTTAATATTCTGTACCGCATCAGATTTTTTAATATAGTAAGAAAAATTGATGTTTTGCAGGTCGTCCTCGTTTGGAGAGCAAAGCTGTAGTATCTGCTTCTAGTGGAATGAATCCAGTTGCTCCTAATGGATTAAATCCTGTAACTGACAATGTTAAACCATGTGAAGTGTCTCCTCCTCCTCCTCCTCCTCTGAATAACAGTTCAGTTAATTCTTCAGTTTCATCCAGTTCCTCTCCTCTTAATGATACTGCTGCTGTAGTTAATGGAATACTTAGGCAAACACCAAACTCTGATGAAGGAAAGGTAATTGAATTATTTGTTATTGATTTTCCTCTGCGTGTATGTTGATATTAACTTTTTTTTATTATTATTATTTTAATCCCATGTGTCTATCCTTAGTTATGGAATGTATTTCTGTTAAGAATTTTAAAAAATCGGGAGGAGGAGATAAAGTATGTTACCTTACAAAAAATTCAACTTTGCTTTAAAAATGAAGTATGATGTATCACTCATTGTTATATCTATTTTTATATTAATTTTTTTTTTATAATGTATTGAACTTATTTCAAAACAAATGACAAAGGTAGAGATAGATTCAAGTTAGTTAGAAAACAAAAAGTTTTCTAATTATTTTGAAATTTAACATGTGAATATCATTTAGCCAAAATGCAAATGATAGAAAAGGCACAGCTGCACAGAGCAGGTCTAAAGCACATGGAAAGCATGCGTAGTGAAACACCTGTATCACCCACAAAGGTGCACTGATTGTATATGGCATTTGTATGAGTCTAACCTTCATATTCTAAGTGAGACCTAACATATTCATGTATTGTTGCCAGAAATGGATATACATCATACTAATATGTAAAAATTCTGGAATAATGCTTGTTGAACAATAAAACTGGATTGATTATTCTCTAATTTTAATCATTTTTTTATTTTCATCCTTACTGCTCGTGTTAAGTTTTCATTGAGCAGTTTCTCCAAGTGTGTATTTTTTTAATACAGAATGTGTTTCCAATTTAATTATGAAATATTATAATTATATTGAACATCAAATGTTATTTAATTTTACTATATTGTCATATAGGCCATTTCAAAAGTACATAATCGAAGATAATTTGCTGCTTAATAATGCATTAGGAAGATTTAAGAAAACCTTTTGCATTCTAATTTGAGAACTTTAATTTTCATATTTTATGAAACAAAGGCATATTGGTGTATCTCAGCCTCTTCAAGGTGGGTTTAGGATAATATGCATATGAAACTGTGCATCACTGCATGAATAGCGCAGAAAAATAATCAGGAAAAGATAAAAGTTGTGTTACATATTTGTAGTAGAGCTGCAAACAAAGCAACAAAATATACAATAGATATAGAATAAGGATCCTATTTGAGTCCATATATAGTCCAGCCAGTGAATGCAGACACATGTGGTCTTGCATTATCTTGATGGAACATTACCCTTTTGCACCGGAACTCAGTTCTACATTCTTCTCTGATAGCAGCTTCAAAACGGACTAGCATCTCACTGTACACCTTACTGTGAAGGGTTTTACCTTTTCCAGATACTTTTTGAGGATAATACCCAGGCAATCTCACCAGATACAAAGTATGATCTTTTTGTTAGTCAAATTGGGCTTTGTGATGTTGCCGACAGGCCCACTGGGTGTAGACCAACCCACTTTTCAACCTGTATTGTAAGTAAATCCACTTTTTATCACAAGTGACAATCCAGTCTAGAAGTTTATCCTTGCATTGATATTCAAGCAGATTACTGCAGGACACGTCTGCTCTTATCAGCTTGAGTCAGCTCATGCGGCACTTAGCAAATGAAGTTGTACATCAAGTTTATGCGATGGATATCGCGACCAATGGACAGGGCAGTAATGTCTAACTCCTTAGCAAGCTCTCAAGTGGTTGCATACTGATCTTCATCGTCAGTAGGCCAGCCAGAGTGCTCTGCTTCTTGAATGTCATAGTCCTTGTTTTTGAACTTTTGGTACTAAATCTTTACAGTGTCATATGATACAGCATCAGTGCCTAAAGCTGTACACATGATTTGGCGACATTTATTGCTGACTTTTAGTAGCAGAACTGGAAGTAAATGATGGTTCTAATCTGGTAGCGTGGTAGTTCCATTTCGCAACACAGTGTTCTAAAACAAGTTTCTTTCTTTGAAATCCCAAAAATCGTTTGACAAAATATGATTAAACATGCCAACTATTTGCCCAGACAATATTTGCAGTGTCGGGAAACTTTCATTAAAACCCAATAATAGCTAAGTTAAGGAAAAGCCATGAGATAAGGGATTTCCAAGACAATAGGATATCAACAGTGCTGTACATTCTCTGGTGAATGAATAATTTTTAAGATTCAGTGTAGTTCTTATTAATGAGACTACAGACATACATATACAATGGCATACTGAATGGTATGTTGAAAAAGTAATTAAAAGTAATAAATTCAAAAGAATAATGTGTAGGAATGAGTGACTTAAAAACAAGTTACTTATGCTGCATAAAAGCCATACATCATCATAAGTATTTCATAGAAAATGTATTTAGCAAAAAAATTTTATTAGTTTGAAGCTATTCTGATATACATTTTTCCATAGAATGTAGAACAGATGCTATCAGGATTATGTATTGTTTGTACACAACCTGGTGATCTCGTGAAGTGTGATACATGTGCAAAGCAGCAACATCCTGGTTGCATGCAACCACCAGTAATTGCACCACCGCAGAGTCCATGGCAATGTAGTGACTGCCAATCTAGAACTGTCTCATTGACTGTGGTTCAGAGTTACGATGTGCTTAAAGCAGGTATGTTATAATAAAAATAACTGACAGCATGTTTCTCTAATTCATTTATTGTTGTGTTTACTTTCAAAAAAATGTATTGACTCAGTTGACCAAAAAAAATTGTGTATTTTGTGAAAAAATGTTCCCTATGTAATATGTATTTAGGTAACTAACTGTTAAGGACATAATGATAAAGTTCAAGTCTTCAACTGTTTTATACTTTTAATCTTTGTCGATAGCAGCAAACGTCACATGTCTGTCAGGATGGTGTGAGCATCATTTTTTATGATGCGTTTTATCCCTTATATAAATTTTTATTGCTAGTAAAAATAGAATGTATTCTGCAAGGCCTTACATACATATTCAGTCTTAAAAGAATTTACATCATTAAATTCTTTCAAGACTGAATATGAATTTCTCGTTTCTTGTAATGGTATTCAAGACTGATAATTAGATTTTAAGTTTGATAAGTGGAATACATATTCTTCATTACTGTATCTGATTCTACCTGTCGGTATGCTATAATTTGAACCTTTAATCTGAAGAAACAATTCTTCATCTTTTTTGGAATTTTTTTTTTTTTTGACAACTAATTGAAGTAGCATTGCTGTTGTTTTGTTAACCTATAGTAAAGTAACGTATAGTTCAAGAAATACCTCAGGAGGAGATATTGATTCCACTGAGTTTATGGCTTATTGGCTTCTGGTGGTGGTTGGTTCCATACTGCTCGAAACACTTTACTAGCTGCTATATAATCTTTATTTCCTTGGTGGAATCAGCATTAAAAAAAAAAAAAGCCCTTTCAATATGGTTATTATCTGTAGCATGTGAAGAATATGTATTCAGGATTTATCACATCAAACAAAAATGAACTTATGTAACGTCTAAGCAAATTACATAAAATTGAAATTCTAGATTCTTATTCTGTATTAAATATATGGAATATCAGAAGTATGTGATAGTATTTGTGCATAATGTGTCTTTAACCAAAGCTTTATATTTAATGTATAATGGGTACTTTTTGCTTAGCTGCACTTCTGTGAAGTAGTGACCTTTGCGAATAGGGAAAAAAAAAAATTTTTGGATATATTTATGGCCTCAGGGTACTGTTCTTTTCACGAACAATAAAAGGAAATTGTTCTTTTCAAGAAATTTGGTGGGGGGGGGGAATTTATGTGAATAATATTAACATTTTTACAACCAGTGAATACTGTTCAGTGAAATGATAGTTAAAATAAAGCATATAAATATAACTCTGCATGCAGTCAGAATATATGTATGATATGTGCACAGGTGAATTGGCTTTTGCCACATATGTATTTGAACCAAAAGCACAAAAACCTGGCAGTTTTACCGCATGTTGAAACTGGTGGTGCAGGTAATCAAACCAGGAAAGAAGGGGACATTAGATAATTAGAAAGCATTGTATAATAGAATAGAAAGTAGCTCTTTTTATAATTATTAGTCCAAAAGGGCGTTGTCCCTGAAGGACTATTGTTTTTTTTTTTGCGATTTTGTGTCAAATCACTTTGAATGTTCGTTTCACTTTTCAAATTGTTGCCACCAAATAAATAATACTCTTTGGGTTCAAATATTATCGCCCTGTATTAGATTTGAAGAAATTAAATAATGAAGAATCTGCATATATGTATGTATGTTTCTTGCATTGTGATCAAACAACTTTACCTAGAGTCATCAAATTTTGAAAGGCATAATCCTACTGCGAATATGGGCATCTAGAAGTCCAAATTTGAAATCTGGAATTTGTTTTATTATCAATTTCATAATTTGTAAAACTTTAAGGAATTTTTGATTAACAAGCTCAAGGATTTCAAAGCGAGCAATGGCAATGTTGTACAGAAAAAACATTTTTATCTTCAGCGCATGAAACTCTGTATTGGAAATTCTAAAGATATGCTCAATTTAAAATTTTGTGATATTGCATTTGAACTGAATTTTATGGTTTAAGTGCAAAGAACATGACATTTTATAAATAAAGGTGACACACAAAATGTTAAAAAAATGCCCCTTTGGACGTAATTTAAAATCTGAAACCTTTCAGATTTTCTTTTATTATTATTATTTTAGAATCTTATGTGTAATGTATGGTTACTTTGCAAAATTGAACCCAATTTTGTACTTTGCATTTCTTTAGCATCCTCATAAATTGTAAGAAACTTGCAGAAGATTTGACACAGCTTATATAATTCTTTAAAGAAGCTTAGTAGCCATTTTATTCAAAAATTAATTAACAGAATATTCCTAATATTAAATAAAAAGTTAATCTCATTAAAATATGGCATTTTTAAGGCTATATAATTATTTATATGTGTGGAAGGCTATCATGTTTACATATATAGAATTCAGTTAATCATTGATCTGTTTCATTTAATCTGATGCCGTACATGCAATATCTTATATGGTTATTTACATAGGTTTTTTAGGGGAATTGACATTGATTTTAAGTATTTATTTAAGAATGGGACAAAGTTTGTAAAACATGTTCATTTTTATGCTGGTAAAATATTGTTTGGAATATTCTCTTTTTTTTTTTTTTACATGTGCCATTTAAACATTCATAGAAAATTATATGCATTAAAATGTAATTATTTCAGCTAAAGAAGATGAGAAAAAGAAACTTTTAAAGAAAAGCTTGGAATTAAGGCTAAAAAGATCACAGCTTGAAAGTAGGCTTCTTCAGCTAAGGGAATTATCTAATGTGAGTTCTTTACCTGTATTGTAGTATTTTTTCCCTTTGACATACTGTGATAATATTTGATTGAATACTGGGGGTGACTTTTAAGAGGAAAGAAAAAAAAATATTTATTGGACTGAAACATTTAATGACTAATTAAAAATAGTGCATATTATTTCTTACTTTCGTAGTTTTAGTCATATATAATTATGAAATATATTGCAATAAAATATTGTCTGTGAAAATTTTTTTTTCCGTCAAATTTTTTTACACGTTTAAAATTAGATTTACAAAAAGGATTTTCTTTTCTTTTGTCATTAATCCTTAAGGAGGTATAAAACAACAGAAAGAGGTTAACTAGGTTCAAGGTATAGCAATATTTGGAGCTTGTAACAGTGAACTTCATTTAAATTGATGCTGCCGCCTTAAGAATTTGTTATATGAATTCTTCAGTTCAGAAGTTTGTATTGAATCTACTATATGCTCTTGTAAAAATACAGTACAAAGTCCAAGATCTGGAACTTCAGCATTTCCAAATTTGGACTTTTCTTTGTATGAGATCATCAATATAAATCTAATGATATGACATGTAGAAATTATAAAATTAAAAATTTGAAATAATGAAGCATTTATGACCTTAACAGAATCAAATTTATTAAAAAAAAACTCAATATTTATTTCTTTCAGTGTAAGTTGTTTCATATTCGGCTAATACTTTTCTTTAATTTTATAAATAGACATAATTTCTTGTTCAATTAAAAAGTTCCTTTGATGTCGAGAATCCACCCAAACCGTCTCAAAATCTGTTATTCTCAACAACCTCTTTGTCATTTTCTCCACTATCAAAATACTGATATTTTCTGGATTTAAAAACATACTAAAGATTTTACTATTTGTTAGTTAATTGATGATTGGGGCATTATCATTACAATTGAAAACTTGTGCTATATATCTTCTTTATTTGTTATCACATTTCTTCACAAACTGTGTTAATTGGAAATTTTTGTTTATGATATCTGAAAACCTTCAAACATAAATCGTAGTGAGTGTCTGTTATACACTAATGGCGATGTATTACGAGCTTGCTGATTAAAGACTTGATTAAAGACTGCTGTTTTATCTGAGGCCTAAATAAATAAATTTCCACATATACTTAAGGCTTATCCAGGGCTGATAGTAAACACTTTAAGGCCTGGGGCAGTCTGTATGTGTCCTAAGTTCTGTTGCCAAGCACTACCCTAAATTCTAAATTTTGTGCCTTAGTGCCTTCCCTAAATTCTGAAGATATTGCCATCTCTTAATTTTGTTTTTCATTGCTAAGTTCTAAAAATTTTGCCATTCCTAAATTCTGCCGCACCAGCTCTGGTGCCTATCCAGAGGTTATCTGAATAACAAATTCATTTCTAGCAATACATTTAATCTTTTCACATATAAGTATCATTTACAAAATAAATTTTTTGTGGAAATTTCTGTTAGATTTTTCCTTATCAGTACACACTTCACAACATAGTTTAGTCTGTAATCATTCCCAAGAATAATATCAATGTAAATGGTTACTCTACTCTTTGGTATTCGATAACTAGTGTTTAAAAAAATTGTCTAGACATTGCTGCATGAGTCATTTCCCAAGTTGCTATGTGTTGATAGTCATGTAGTGATGAAAGCAAGTTGTAATAAATAATAATGATCCCAACGGGTGTCAGGAGAATGAATTATTCAGGAGTTATAAAATTAACAATATTTCCGAGTAGCATGTTTCAATTTGAGATGTGTGCCAAGCAAAAGGGCAAATTATTGATCATACAAATTTAATAAATAATTGTTTTTTCATTATGGAGGTATTTTATTTATTGCAAATAAAAAATTAAGAATTGGAACCCTTCACATGTTTTATTATGAAAAAATATCAAGCATGCATGCTCAAAGTATACTTAATACCATACCGGAAGTCTGGTTATTGGATGTCTGAATTTCGAACTATGTTGTGTACTCTGTTTTGTACTAAGCATCAGATGAAATTAGTTTTGATCAAAGTTGGTGTAAGAAATTCAGTCTTAAGAGAATTAAAAATTAGCATGTGAAAACTTTTCATGAGTTTATATTTGTCTTCTGAAAACAAGAAGTGTAAAAGGCAGCAGATAAAACACTTTACAGTAGAAGGCTGTCTGTCTGGCATTCATTCAAATAACTAAAATATTTTGAAATTTTAATATCATCTCTCATTCATATATATGTGTCATGATATGAATGATTAGCAACTTAGTGGTGCCGTAATAGATGCCTAGCGAAGGAACTTGGCAAGGCAGACATGGCCAGATTCAAGATAATTTTATTATTGAGGAAAGCAATTCTGGGTTCGTAATATTTCATTCGCATACAGCCGGGTGTCTTTTGAGCTCTACATTTTTGTTAGCTCAGCACATATTCAGTGAACAAAGAATGTAGTGTCTTGCCAGGGGGAAAGCGTGAGTGAAAAGTATCGCAGCAGTTCAAAGGAAGGAGGGAGGGCGACAAAAAGTTTCAGTTTGCGTTTTAAAAGTTTTAGTTTACAATTATTTAGTGATTGGACAAGAGGTATTTGCATTAAGCATTATGTAGGATCGCATGATTAATTTGAATGCAATTTAGACTTACAACACTATTTTTAAAAGCGCTTATAGTGCTTCAGATTAAATAAAAAATAAAAGAGGCTATAGCCAATTAAAATTAGAAGTTTTCCTTCATATTTTTTATCTTAAGATAAAAAATATGAAGGAAAACAATATATATAATTAAGCAAATGAGAGACTTGTAAAGCATATGTAGGACTGTGACTCAGAGTAAACAAAAACTGTTGCCAAAGAGTGATTTAGCACTAATAATGGATAAGGATGCCATCACAATCCGATCATAAGACATTTAATGGTTTTACTTTTAAATTAATTTAATGGTTACCTTTATTAATGGTTTTACATAAACCTCATTAATTATTGATAAGCTGGTTTATTTTTTGGAAAAACCAATGGGAGTTAACTGCTGATTATCTATTTTTAATCGCATTTGGAAAAAAGGATTAAAATTTGAGACCAGCCTTCAACAGAACAGCATGCAAAGGAATATTTTCAAATTTATGGGCTCGTCATATCAAGAAAAATGTGCATTAATGGTAACAATATATTAAAAAATTGTAACAAGTGATTTAAGTTTTCTTTACATGTACATAATATCCTTAACGTGTAACATAATATCCTTAACCTCTTTATCTGTTGATTATCTACTTAAATGAAGAGAAGTCTTCTCCACTTTCTGTGAACAAGATTGACACAACTTTGTCAGCATCTTTGCCAGGTCAACGGGATTTCATAATCATATAAGACACCTTTATCTTCATATGACTGCATCAGCTACAAAAATACATTGCTTTTATGTCTGAAATGTATGCCCTTTCCCAAAAATCTCATAATTTAAATGTAGACTTTGTTTTCAAGTTGATAACAAATAAGATGGCTTTTCTGCCATGAATTGCAATTTTTGTACATTTAACTATCTGGAATTTTCATGTCTATGACATTTGGCATTTTCTGAGCTTTCAGGGTAGTCAAGCTGCTACTCGTGGTTTGAAAATGGTATATAACTGTATTCATTTGCATATCCCTGTCTACTTTTTTAGCATGGTTAAAATGTACCAGTTATGGAGGAATAACAAAGCACAGTATATAAAGAAAAAGAATAGTGTAAAAATAATAAATGTTACTGAGATGTATTAATGCATCTATCTGCATAATCCAGTAAGTTTTTAGTTACGTCATTCCTTTTGAAAAGGATATATGCTGTATAATTTTTCCCTCTTTAATTTTCAGTAGCAAAATTTATTAAAAGGAGAACACATATGCAAGCAAAATGGAATTTAACCCTCTAAGCAGCGTGACGAGCTGTATCTTTTTTTTTTTTTTTTTTTTTTTTTTTTTTTTTATTTCTTTAATAATGTAAATGTAATCTTAATGAATGTAAGTTTATGAAAATAGAGGCTAAAATAAGTAGTTATAAATTTAACTAATAAATGCTGCATAAATGCAGGTCTTCATGACAAATTCAAAAATCCGTGCTGCTGAGAGGGTTAAAATATAGGTAGTAGTTTAAAGAAGCTAAGTAGAATAAATTTGTATATTTTAAAAATATAGTGGTTTTATATTTTAAGCAGTAAAAATTTCTTAGGTACAAAATATGCGTATCACATCTAAAACTAGAATTTCAACTATGCATCTTTCTGATTTAATTTTTTTTTAAATGGTCTGTGAAAAAGCAGGCAAATGATACTTACTATTTTTACCTCCTGTATATACTGTTACTATTTTTACCTCCCGCCAATCTGTATATATAGGTAAAAGAGGTAATGTTTACAGTTCAAAAGTTCGATATTGCATTTTCAGAGAATAAGCATGAACTAATACAGTAGTGTTCGCACACTAATTTTTACAATTATATTTATCTGTCTGTATGTGTGTGTGATGGTTTTTTAGTGCCTAATAACTCTTACATCAAACTTCCTATATCCATTTTCTGTATATAAGCATCTACATTAATATAAAAAGTTGATTAGATTTTGGGTAAAAGTGAATAACTGGAAGTTGCATTTGACTTGAAGCCCATAGCAGATTTAATGAAAAATTAAATTAAAATATAATCCAAAACTTTTCGAATTTAGTATTAATGAGATATTAGGTCTGGTAAACCTAATATATACCAACAAAAATTGGTAAACCAGAAGTGATACTTTACGTGAAGTTTTCAACAGATTCTCGTGAAAAAATGTATTTTCCAGAACTTCTGAAGCTTGGTGTTTAAAACTCGTATATGATTGGAAACAACATATTGCACTTTGATAATATATGTATGATAAAGTTTTACTCTACTTGGAACTCTTAACAGATTTTGTGGAAAAATATAGATTCACTTTGATAGGAGTTTAATCTTAAGTAATTGCAGCACATATTAAGGATATTTCTATTTTAATTAGATATATTTATTTATATCAAGCATTAGAACAGAATGATTCTTATAACAGCATTTCATTTGCAGAACTTCAAAAGTCTTATAATGCAGGCATGTTGCCAAATAATGCACTTGTTTATTGTCTTGTATGATGACAATACACCAAAGCAAATAGCAAATTCAAGAACATCTATTCAAGAATTCCATTTTTTGCTTTATTTATTTATAATCCTGGAATGCACAGTAGTTATACTGAGCTGTAATTCCAAAAACTAACAAGCATTTTTACTAATATTTAAATATTGTGGGGATATACATGCAAATAAAATGAATTTAGATTTGTTGATACTATAGAAATAACACAGAAGAAAATTAAATTATGATATGCTCTAAGAATTATCTTAAATATATTACAGTTAATTTTCTTTAATTAAAAAACAATTTAATTATGTATTATACAACTGCCTAATAAAATAAAAATTTTTAATAAAGAGAAATAAATTAGAAGAATTTTGTTACGTTGATTTGCACACCTTCAATTATTTAATAAAATATAATCCAAAATTTCATATTATAGTCTTTTCTATTTGCTGGAACAACAAATTAGCTTTTCTTTACAAACAGTCAACTAGAAGCGGTACTTTACCAAATATTTGTTGCTAGTTAAAACACAGAAATTACAGATCATATGGTCGCCACATGAGATTTTTTTTAATAGTAATTTACAGCAACATATTTTTAGAAAGCAAAGCTGTTTGAAAATAAAATATGTTAATGAAATCTGCTACTTCATAAGTTCAGTCAAAAGAGGATTTTACAATCGCAT
This sequence comes from Stegodyphus mimosarum, assembly GCA_000611955.2. Taxonomy (NCBI): domain Eukaryota; kingdom Metazoa; phylum Arthropoda; class Arachnida; order Araneae; family Eresidae; genus Stegodyphus; species Stegodyphus mimosarum. The sequence goes on from KK117501.1 coordinate 664,732, forward strand.
CACCTAGAATTTCTGGTCTCACATATTTTAAAGTTAGCTCCATCTTAAATTAAACAAGGTGTGGCTGAGTAATCTGTAATCTCATTCGTGAGTATTCCAAATTAGAATAATACGATATGGTAAAATGTCCAAAATCCAGACATCTAGTATTTAGAATGATCTAACATCCAAACAGCAAATTTTTCCTTTACAAAAACCAGGAATGGAGAATTTAACATTCAAGAAAAAGAAGGTATGCCTCAAAAAGGATTTTGCTCCAGACTGAGGTTCTTGTATATCACTTTCAGACACCTGTTGGATAGGGAATCACGCCATGCCCAATAGCAATATATTGATTTATGTCTTTTGGCCCTTGAATGGTTGGGAGGGACGCAGCATTTTTGTGTCTGAGTTAAACAAGATATAAAGCTTCAAGAGATATTTGTTTGGAGTGTTCATACTGGTTTTTGTTTTTCTAGCATAGTGGGAATAGCAGATTGCGCTCTTCCTTAATATTCTAGTTTGGTCCAACTTATTGGAACTGCAGCAGAGCGGAAGTATGTTTCATTGTTAATCAAGCAAAAAGTTGAAATGCTGCCCAACAAAAGGGTAAAAGCCATACCCTTCCCATAATTATGTGAGAAATATAGCATTGGAAAATCAACAGTATACTCACACAGGAACACACACACACAAAAAGGTTTTAATCTTCTGTGGATTCTGGCACCCCACTCTTAAGGAATATCAGCAAAATTGTTTGTTATGCTAAAAAAGGGGATTGAATTGGTGAGATTGCATCACAGCAAGGGTTTGCCATTAACATGTCCAATTCTAATGGCTCAAATCCAAATATTTCATGAGGAAATAAAACAAAAAATTGAGTACACATATTTATACTTGAGAGATTGGTTAATCAAATTTAAAAATTGCCATGGTATAAGACAGTTAAAAATTTCAGCTGATACTGAAGCATCTGAACAATCTGCAGATGAATTTATCGAATTCATTAATAGCGAAAATCTGTTTCTAGAACAAATTTATAATTGCTAACGAAAAAGGTGTCTGACAGTATGTGCTCTGAAGTACCTGGGTGACTTCTGAAGAATAGGCCCTGAAGTGATGTCAAAGATTCCAGAGCAAGACTAACAAGACTGTTTTGACATGTGCATATTATTAAAGAATGCACAAATATAAATGTTTCATAATCAGAAAAAATACACAAGCTTGGGCATTTCAGCTAATGAAGAATTTGCCTACCGTCCAATATTCAAATAAAAGAGCATGGATGATATAAACATCAATAAATGATTGGTTTGAAAATCGTTTTATATTCGAGTCTGAACAACATTTAAAATAAGTTGGTTTATCAAATAATACAAAAATTGTCCTGATTATATACATTTGTTTGGCTCATACATTACTTAAATTTTATAATGTTTCTGTCTTCTTTGGTCCAAATTTTATATCCATTTATTTAGGCTAATGGATATTGGAATGCTACAAATTGAAATGCAAATATAAAGTAGCCTTTTTTAAAAATCAGTGCTAAATTTTTGGAACAGTGGGAATTTAGGAATTTTTGAAATATTTTTATCAAAAGTCTGCTTTGTTAATTAATACAAGGTCATGGGAAGATGCATCTATAGATGTGTTTAAAAATGCTTGGCATAATTTATTGCCAGTTAGCATATTTCCCTGTTGATGATGATAAAAGATTTCCATTGTAATGCTAATGCCCAAATCATCAGTTAACTAATGAATAGTGACGTCTGTAGTATGTTTTAAAATCTAGAAAATATCAGTATTGGTAGTGCAGAAAATAACAGAGGTTGTTGGTTTAGTGGGAATGCATGACATGGCAGTTACAAAACTTGAGCTATGGAGCTTTGTATTTGAATATAAAATTATGTCTATCTCTAAAATTAAGGTGAGAGTATTAACTCAAAAAAAAAATAAAGCAACTTAAACAACTTACATTTAAAAAAAAAAAAAATTTAATAAACCCAATTTCTTTTCAGCCTTATTATTTTATATTTTTTTAATTTTATAATCTGTGCATGTTATCTTTCTAGATTTAAACTGATTACTTGAAATTGAGGAATCCCAACTATTCCAGTATCAAACTTTGTACTGTAATTGTGATAAAATTTTACATATCTTAGAATTTCAGTAATGTATCATGTACTCATATAATTGGTTAATTTTTTTCCTATTTGCATTGATCTAATTATTGTTCTTAGTTTATTATTCAGATTTATATTTGTTTAATGTGCAATTTCATTTCTTTCAGAAACAAAAAAATCGACAATCAGAGCTTCAGACTTCCTTGAAAGGAATTGAAACTCTTTTGGAACGTATCCACTGCGTGATAAATGGTGTGAGACTGTGCTCTTGATGTTCCTTTTTCATATGTAATTTTCATGTGCCAATTCAGGTGCTTTTATTCTGTCTTACATTCATAGCATCAGTTCCTGGAGCTTAGTATACCCAGTCTTTGGCTGGGTAGAGTCATGTGGTGCAGCTACAAATATAAAAGAAACACTGAAGTGTGATGCCATACAGAACTGTACATAAATGAAAATATTTCTGAAGAAAGTTCAAATGCTCTCACTTATTTATTTAAATCGCACTGTCCGTTATGCAGGTCTGCGTGTTTTCCTGAGACATTAACTACTCTTCAAAAGTACCTGTTGACATTTTGTACATATATATACATGATATCATTCATATGTGTAAAGGTTTATGCGTTTAGCTGTTGATGAATTTTGATTTTCCATTCCCATGCATGTTTGAAAGATTTTTCTATTAACTGTGATGATTTTTTTCCCTTTTTTTGTACAATTAATGAACTATTTTAAGATTAAAGCTACATAACATGCAGCTTTCCAGATTGTAATCATGTATAAAATCTTAAATTATTTTATTTTAAATTACATTTTTCCCAATTAAAAATGTGGATATTATTATAAAATGAAATTTTCATGTATTACTAAAATTTTCTCACATATATAAAAAGCATGAATTTTTTCTTAATTTACATAATGTATATAATGTGATTGACATGCAGATGTATGTTTTAATTTAAATAAAATTATGATTTTCCTTCCCATTGAATTAATTTCATGATACACATATTAAGTGTTATTATTTGTATGATATTGTTTTGTTTTATAATTCTAGCATGTGGTTTGAATATATGTAGTATAACTGTATATTATCATTCTTTAGGTAATATATATCTAAACTCTTATGCCAGCTTTTTGAAGCTATCTCATTTCTATACCTTCAGAATTTCTCATAGAATTCTGTGACTTCTGCAGTTGGTGCTACCATTTTTAGATTTAATAGCTTAATCTAAAAATTGTAGAGTTTTATTTTCAATTGTAAATAAGCACAGTGTAAATATATATATATATGTAAAATAAGGGAGGGAGGGAGAGATCTGAATCTGTAAAAGGTATAAAAGTGTAATTGCTGAAAAATTCGTTGTTAGCTTCTATATTTTAATAGTTATTTTTAATTGAAGTAGCAGATATGTCAAATTTATTTACATGGTTTGTACACTTCTTAAAGATCTTGGAAATAATAGGCAACTTCTAAAGAGTTTTCTAGGAAAGCCGTCTTTATGAAAAATGAGTAATGAAAACTTTTACTTATTAAGCCTCATACAAATAATGGAAGTACAATGTATATTAAATTCATGTTTTTTTTTCCTTTATTGATAATAAGATACTGTGTATTGTTTGACGTATATAAATTATTGTTTGACTTAAATATATTAAGCATTTTGTCTGAAGATTATGGGGAAAAATTTGCCTTTCAACTGAATTATATTCATATTAAATGCTGCTCTGATTCTCTTCAGATCAATTATAATTCTTTGTATGTGTTTTTGCTTTTAACCAAATATTTTTGTTAAAAAAACACTTTTTAAATTATCTAGGTTCAGAGTTTTGCCCATTTTGATAACTTTAAAGCCCCACTCTAATTATGTGTACTAAATAGATTTTATTCACTTCTGTAAATTTATAAAATACATTGATTATAAAGATTATATAAAACCTAAGATTTAAAGTTGCTGCATAGTTCAGCAGTGAACAATGTGAGCAATGTGTTGCCATTCATTAGCCATTATAGTTAGGCAATTTATGATTGTTTTGAATCCTTCAGACACAGCTAAACTATGCATATTCAATCTAATTAATAATAAATTCACATTATCTTAATTCTAAATTGGTTTTATTCACTCTGTTGTAAATTTGTAAAATATATTGTTCACATTTTATAGCATTTATCATTTTCAGATTCTGAGAGAAAGGAAATTAATTCATAAGATTGTAAGGTGTTAGGAATCAATTAGGTTTTATTGATTTTTTAAAATATCCCTTATTTACCTTTCTAATACACACCATAATGTTTTCCTCACCATTGTAAACTATTGCAAGTACATATGCAAAAAGATCATTGAATGCAATAGTTTCCCAAAGTTGTGGGTTAAATCTGCCTTTCAGACTAGTTCTGCTTCTTGGTAAAGTTTCTTGAAGGCCATTAGATTTCTGTCACTATAACTGAATAAACTGACTGAAAATTTCGTGGTTAATTTCTTAATGATTTTATATCTAAATAAGCAAAATAGTAATTTTAATGACCTGTAGATTTTTTTAATTTAAAATAAATGAAATACACAATTGCTTGCATTTTATTGATTTAATAATTTCTCTTTTCTATCAAAAATTATCTCCATTAAATACCATTAGATGTCATAATCAGGGCTGATTGTGGCCTGGATGTAGCCGGAATTTCTTTCTTTTTTTTTTTTTTTTCCCTGAAAGCCAGAATTTCTAAATTTGTGAAATGTAGATTCTTAATAAATGAATAATTATTTTTCTTAATTTTTTTAAACAAATGTATCATTTCATAGATTACATAAATTTAAAGCTTTTAGACCCTTGTCTTGTAGCTAAGCAGAAGAAATTGATGTCCTAAACACTTGGACTGAAGTATTCATGCTAAGAGAAGGTGAAAAACAAAAATACCTTCCCTGCGTTAGCAGAGCTGATTAAATTTGATTTATCTTGCTTCTGTGGATCCAGTATGAAAAACAGATTTAAGTATATAGCGGATATTTTGATAAAACATCTTTGAACGTTTATAGCCTAGATGCTAGCAGATTATGAAACATTATTAAGTCTTAGTAAACAAAAGTATATATGAATGGTTTTGGGTGAGAAAATCCCTCATAAGACCCATTTAGTAAAGGCTTCTGGCATAATTCATTAAATAGCTGAAGATGTTGCCAAAATTCTTAACATTCCATGAACTGTTATTCTCCTGCCAGGTGTTCTGTATCTCGAATATATAGGTTATATTGTTACTGCTCTTAAAATGCATACTACAGGTTTTAATCTAATACTTTAGGGATTAAGTGAAAAGTCACAGTTTACAGAAAATTGTCTTGCTTATCGTAATTGTTAGCAAAGAAAAACATGAATAGGGAAATTCCCAGAACTTGATCCTTTCCCCAAAACAATCTTAACTTAGCTACTGTTTAAATTGTTGAAAAACAAAAAGTTAAATTAGCTTTGTTAAACAATGTAGTGAAACATAAATGAGTTTTAAATAAATTTATAAAATTGTATGTTTTACATTGGAATGTCTTTAAAATAATGCATGTAAGTATGTATATTGAATTAATATTCTAAGTTATTTGAGATTATATCAGATTTTTATATATAGATATAGTTTTCAGGATTTTTTAAATGACTTTTTAATCACTTTTTAACCAATTTTTATTTAAAATAGGTTAAAAATGGAGCTTGCTTTCTTGCTTAAAGTGTATTTTTTTATTTTTACATAAATAAAATCTAATTATTTAAATTTAGTTGACCATTTAGAAATAAGCATATTGTTATAATAACATTGTGCCAAAGACTAACAGTCAGTCTTAATGAAAAGTAAATTGTATCTTTATTGTGAATAAGATTGAAATATGAAGAAAAGAATTTGTCCCCCATAGATATTTAAATTATCTATATACATTGTTTTAGAAGCAATGCTTTTAAAATTGGTCATATCTGAAATTAATATTTCATGAAGAAAATTATGCTATACCCAATGTACAGGACAAATTCCAAGGAAGGAAAAGTGAAATAAACAGACTGCAGTAGTTGGAAATCTCTCTTAGAAGAAAAACTTGCTAATTGCATATGCTTGATATAATTTTATTTTATCCTTGATTATTAAATAAAAAACACATGGCATTTAATCAAAAATGAAATAAATTTTTAAAATGATAAATACATTAGTGTTTAAAAAGACAGTAAATATGCAAAATTTAGATAAAGTTTCATGTATAGATTATAAAAAATTCTTGAATTTATATAGAGTGTGCAAACCATGTTTTAAATTGTAACTTAATTTCATGAATTCAATACAGTATTGAATTTTGTTATAAATTATAATAAATTGGAAATTATGTATGTGATCGATTTTATCAATATTTTTAAATTTGACTTTATGGTATTAAGCTGCACAACATAGATATTCTGACATTGCATGGTGATCCAAGAGATTCTATAAAATTTTTTAAAATTATTGTGGTTACTTATAATTGTATTTCTTCTATGAAGTTAATTAAATTACAAATATTTTTAGAATTTTTTCCTCATTGATTGTAACTGCCTCTGTAAAGTAGTTTTCTCAATAAATTATCATCGCAAGTTGTTACTATAAAAACAGATGTTGATTCAGGTACCAAAGTATGGATATGATGGCTAAATTAATGTTGTGTGTTTTGTTAAAACATTAAAATCATCCCCCCTATTAAGGGAAATTAAAAAAAGAAAAAAGTACTCAATCACTTACTGCCTGAAGCATGAAATACAGTCAGATCCCACTATAAGTAATTTCAAGGACCAAAAGTTTGGTTTGCTGTATCTGATCTGTTAAGAAAAATAAAATAGATCATCTCACAGACTAATTTTAAAATTGATTAAGAGGCGAAAAAAGAGTGATTAGCATTGTCACATCTCCCAAAATATGTTAATAGTAACCATAATATTAAAAAAAAAGTGTTAAAAGTTAAGTTCAATTATTATGTGCAATTACTAATTTTCGTTTTCATTGTTTTCCAAATTCCCCATATGTTTAAAATTTTGCATGGAAAATTGCTTAGCATAAAAATCAAGGTTTAGAGCCATCTTTCTAATATAAGCATTTGCAATAATAAATAAGTATCAGCCATGAACCGAGTTTGGTGTCTGACAGCTCAATCAAGGAACTTTAATCTAATCACAGAATTGATTCATACTTGTTGCCTTAATAAATGAATAATTCTTCGGCTTTTAATGCATGACACAATAAGATCTCCTAAGGTATATTTATTACATGTTCTGGTTCCCTAAGAATTCAGTGCTCTACCTGCCACACATAATGTTTTCCTGAGACCACAGAAAAGCGTGGAGGTGAAGATAAAAGAACAGTAACCAAAAGGTATTTTTCACTTTTCTAATAACCTAAACAGAATGAGTTTAAGAATTAGTAATTTTTCAATTGAAAGGTGCAGAAGTTCTGGAAAAAAGTTCAAGAAACATAAAAATTTTTCAGTCCAAGATATCCACAAAGTTTGTTATATCCAATTTTTATACATTTGAAAGTAGTTTGTTATTGCCATATAAAGTAATTTTAATTGTCTATAAAATTTGACAAAACTAAAAGAAATCTGTTTCTTATAAGCTAGGTTGTTATAGTGGGGTTTGATTGTAACTATATTAGGGTAAAATAGTATTTTTTTATTAAATTTTTCATTTGTTACTGTAAAATATAAATTTGATATTTTAAGTCATTATTTCAAGTCTTTTACTAATAGGTTAAGGAAAGAGAGCATTGATTCAAAAAAATAAATAAATAAAACTTACATATAGATAGAACTGTAAAATTTTAAATACAAAAAAGGGGGTAACTTTTTTCCCCATTAAGAATCTCTTGGACAAAGGAAACCTATAATGTGGCATGTACTTTTATCTACCTAGCTAGCTATATACGCGCACACACACACACATGTATTATATATATATGTGTGTGTGTGTGTAAAATCAGTTTTTCAAAGAATGCGAAAAACATACACATTATGAATATCTATCATTCAGCTTTATTGTCAGTTTCATTATACATTAATGTATGCTAATTTGCGTTGATTTTTTGTCATGAATATGTTTTTAGTAAAATATATAAAACATGCATAATTACAACATACAAAATGTGTATAATGTCTTAAGTAACATTTTTATAGTTTCTAAATACATATAGATAGTAAATTATGCAACTATTCAGAAAGGTGCCTCTTAAAAAATCTTGAAAATCATGTGAAAGAAATTCTGAAATTTTTATGTAATAATTATTATCAGATGCTGTATTTTTAAGAATTTTCATTTTAGTCCATTTATGTCTATGCACATAATTTATCTGTCTGCTGCAAAGTTCATTTTCAGTCATTATATTTCATTCTTCGTAATTAACCTTCAAAATCATAACAATGTAAATTTTTCCAAGTTTAAATTTCTATTTTTGCTTCTATCTCTTGAATGTTGAAATAAATATCTAATTGCTGTTTGTAATATTCTCTAAGCTCATTCGATTACTGCCTTATTCAACATATCAAGTGATTCAATTTAAAATTTTGTAATTTTTGTAATGTTTCAAATAAATTAAATCTTGATATCATTTGTATGTGTTTTATTGTATGTCTGCATATTCCTGCAAATAAGCAAAAAAAATTCTTTTAGACATTTTCCCAGTTAGTATATTTCTGTAGAATCCCACTAATGTGCAATGGTAATTCTGATATGCTAGATGTTTGCAAAGTCCAGCATTACAGGCAATTTTATTGAATTTGTTAAACCTCTTATCAGAACTATTGATGCAAAACAAATATGAGAAAAACTCTTCAGAGAATCATTTGTTCCCAGAAATACAAAAGAAGACTTCCTAGAAGTACAGTCTGTAATAGCTGCTTCTTCGCAACGGTCAGTGCCCCCTCCCCAGTATTGTAAAATATTACAGTTGCTTATGCAGAACAGATTATTGAATGTAATTGTTTCCTAAAAGTTGCAGCTCAAAATCTCCCATCCAAACTAGTGCTGAGAGAAATGACATTTCTCAGAAATGCTTTTAGTATTGTTCATCAGGAAATTTAGTAAGGCGATTAAGAATAGCCCCTCTACCCTATTTTATAACAAACATATTGAATTGTGGAAAACTATTAGACATTTCGATTGGAAGAAAAATCAACTATGCCGTCACCAGAATTCAAATTGTAGGATCTTCTAGCATTTAGCGAAATCATTTACATCACAAGAGGATGTACAGAAGAATGCAGTAATTCCTTATATCCTCCCTAAAAGTGGTGATAAGTTATTATCTACCACATCTTCATTTGGGTGTCTGTGTAAAGATAACTGGATATTTTGGACCAGGGAATCTAAAAATCAATTGTGCTTTCACTGGAATTATTCAAATCTCAGATCTTCCAGTTAGCTGGACATACTAGCATCATGAATATCAGAAAGAGGATGCATTAATTCAGTGTAGAGTTGATACTCCTTTCCTAAAACATACTAGATAACAGCACTCGTGGTGGTGAAATGATAAAATAAATAACAATTAATAATAGTACATATTCTATGTTTTCAACAGTGAGATTACTACACTCAACCATGTTTCTTCACCAGATGTGGTAAATCACTTGGCTATCAATCGATGATAAGTTGATACATCTTCCACTATTACCACACCATTATTTGACATAATCTCATACTGGTTTCTCTATGAACTTGATGAACCAGACGTCTCAAACTGCTCAAGAGGTTATATTCTCAAAAGAGGAGAAGTTTCATGTAATTATTTTGTGGAAATTTACTTTTGGGATCATTTTGCACCCCCTTGCATATTCACGCATTAGTATTTTTTTTTTTTTTTTTTCAAAAGAACTAAGCATATCTAAGAGAGCTACAAAGTTTTGATGGATTGTCTACAAATTTTATTGCCTAACATTTCAATGAATAATCAATTATTGCATTCAACAATTACATTTTTGAAGGCTTACATTGAAGTAATCAAGATTCAAATTGTGAGTATAATGTTATGTCTGAAAATGATCATTTGATTGGAATATAGATAAAAGTAAGAAATTTCTGCTGAATTTGCTAAAAGATTTTTATAAAAGCAAAAAATATTTATACTGCATAAATTGAATAATGCAAGAAATATAGTCAAAGATGTTTGATCTTTTTACATTGGCAATAAAAATTATAAGGATGTTAATATAATAGTATTTGAATGTTGATTAAGTTAAGTCAAACCTCATCTGTGAGCAAGATGCTGAAAAAGATCACAAAATCTAAAACCAGAGTTTCTAGTCATTTATCTCAACCATTATTTAAAGGACTTAGTACACTCTCTTGAGGGAATGTTAAAAATGTGTTGGTGAGAAAACGATATTGGCTTTAAAATATTCAGTAGAATAATGTTTTATAAACTTAGTCCTTTTTACTAGGAGTTTAAAAAATCATTTAATGTATTTAAATTGCTCTCCTCCCCACTCAAATATGTTGGGATTTTAGATCCTCCTAGCATGCTTGTGAATTAGAATTTAAAGTTATTAGTAAGTGACAATTGAAACAATTTTAGATATATTTTGATTTTGTTCACAGTTATTGATGTTAGAGTATAAGTTAATGTGTAATAGGAAGTTACGATTATTAGAATTATTCCATAATTGTTTTATGGTGGTTTATTATGAATGATGTGATGGGCTGGTTCAACATTATTATCAATAATGATGCTACCTTCTTGATTATGATGCACGTTTTTTCTTGTACCACATTTTTCATAGTTGCAGGAACTAAAATATTCCACTGTAGAGACAGCAGTCTTCATGTTCTTTCATTCATGCATACGCTTGCATTGACTTAAATGCCTCTCACCATAGTGTATTCTCATCAAATGATGAACCTGTACAGGTTTCACCCCTTTACTAAATAAAAGTCTTACAATACTTGGTAGATATAGTGATGGTGTTAAGAAATATTTGTTGATATTGCTAAAAGATGGCTTTATAAGTCCGTCTGTTCGATTTACTTAGCTCCATCCTGTCTAAGCACATAACACTAAAAGTTGATGTAATTAAGTCTTCTTGAAACACATGTGAGGTTTCCCTAATCGGGGTATCCGAGGTGCCGGTGATAGCGGGAAAAAGTTTCTGCTGATACAGGCGGTATCCAAAAGTATCAAAGTATCTTTCTACTACCTAGTCATTTTCCACGTTTTCTTCCATTATTTTTTTCATTTGTTCTGTCTTTCATTGCGCTTATTATGCATTGTGTTCATTTACCCTATGTGGAAATTTTCTCACTTTAAATCACTGTCAGTTAAATTTTAACTGCACTTATTGACTTACTTCACACACACTCCAGCTCTTCTTTTATTTGCGATGTCGGGTCATTTATGATCCTGCATCCCTTTGCCTCCACTCACTGTTACTCTCTTTCAGGTCCTACTTATCATGATTGCATTTATTGTATGTGACTTTATGGCAATATATGTCAACGATCCGGACACATCGCGATATTCGCCGAATATAATGGTTCGAATCGATTCGATTCTTCTTTCATTCACGGGGTTGCCTTTAGCCGTGATGGTTGCGAGCTCTCGACGCTATTGTTTGGCTCTAGCCACGTGACTCCGTGCGATGTCTCTGCCTCGTGCTGTGAATATTTCGCTATGCCTAAGCAGCACCACTCAGTTTTAGGCGATCGAGCCTGTTCTGCATTGTTTTCGGCATTCTGAAAATAATCCTGATAATAAAGAGTTATTTCATGTCGATTATTTAAAACAGTAAATAAAAGATGGAAAGCCCATCAAAGCGGCCCTTCGACGAGAATAAAGATTTTCTTTGCAATCATAGATGCAGAGGACTATGACTGCATTGTCATCGCAGTTTTATGACAAGAGTCATGCTAAGATGTTTCCTAAGGATGATAAGTTTACTTTAGAACTCGAAATGATTCGTGTAATATACACATGGCCGGTCTCACTGTTTTTTTTTTTTTTCCCGTAGTTCCGAACTTGACTGACACATTGCTGTGTGTCTAAATGAAAGAATTATATCACAGACTGCAATCTTACTTACCTCTGTTACCTAAAGAACAATTTGACTTTAGGAAATCATTGTCTACTACGAAGCAATTAGTAAGATTATCTGAATTTGAGGGTGCAACTCTTCGTAACTGAGAAGATGTTGCCTTACTCATGCTGGGCGGGGTGAAAGCCTTCGACTACGTCTGGCGTTAGGACGTATTTATAAACTTATTTACATGAACTTTGACAGAGTAACTACCATCCTACTGATGTCTTTTATCTCCAACAGAAAATTCTTTGTTTCTAATAGAAATCATTGCTCTGACATCAGACCTAAGAACCGGGATCAATCCTTGGTCCTATTCTTTACCTTTTCTATGGTGCCGATTTTTCCAAAGATAACCTTAATCAACAATACTTCCTTGGATATTATGCCGACGATACGGCGCACGCTGCTAGGTCAACTAATGTTAACCATGCAAAAAAAGGTTGCACGATCAAATTCTTTACATTAAGAGATGGTGTATATTCATTTAAATCGCAATCAATGCAACGAAATATCAGTTACTTATTATCAGACGGAAAAAACTCAGACTAAACCTACTCATTAGCTTATTCTATATAATGAAAGTAAGGACTACAAAATACTTGGATATTACGTTTAATACAAAATTTAAAATGGAATGATCATATTCATAATATTAAAAATAAAGCTAACAAGGTTATTAATAATTCCCATTGTTGGAAAATATTCTAGTACTGAACTTAAGAAGAAACATATTGTCTCTACTTCTATAATCAGATATATTTTAGTATGTGCTTTATATGCATGGACTTCTGCTACAAAAAAAGATCTCCCTAAGTTACAAAATTTCAGAATCGTTTTCTTCACATTATTACTAATGCTCATTATTATGACAGAAATAAAACACTTCATGAAGATCTCAGACTTGACGCTATTAAAACTTATCTCAGTAAGACTAACACAAAATTTTACGACATAGCACTTGGCTTTGAAAATTTAAATTCCTTCAATCTCTTCAATTATAAAATACTTGAGCAGGACTATGATCATAGACCATTTGCTGCACACCACAAAAAGAATGATTGTTCTTACTGATTTTCTTACCATTTCTATAATTGCATTTGTTTTGTATTTCATTGTACTTGCGATGTATTTGTATTCTATTTTGACGTCTTTCCTATTTACATAGAACGGTAATCTTCTTATTTTGAACTACTGCCACTATAATTTACCTATAATTCCAGTATAATTTACCACACTTGCTTTCTTCACACCCACACTGCAGCCCTTCCTTTTATTTTGCGATGTTGGATCATTTAAAAAATCCTCATGTCCTCCTTTGCCTCCGCACACTGTTATTCCCTTTGCTTTCTATGCTTAAAATAGCAATATGTTATGCGCCTTTATTTCTCATTGATTCGGACACGTCGCGGTTTGCGCGATATTCGGTGAATGTTCTGATTCGATTCGGTTCGACTCTCCTTCTTTTCAGAATTCGAAATACAAAGCGTAATAGATTAGAATATTAAAAATATTCGATCGGACTATTGAATGAGCATATAGTTCTAATTAAAAGATGAAAAAATCTCCATGCCATGCACCTCATTCTTTGATTTTAATAGTTCCATTTCTGATTCGATTTTGTCATACTGTGCATTGGCCGCGAAAGTAAAGCAAAGAATCTAATTAATATTTGAAAAGAGTGTTTTCGAGTTTCGGATTACCACTTTGCGAAGACTGGAAAAACGGCAAGTCTTTTTTGACGCTAAAATGGAACGGAAATCACTGAAATCGATCACATATACATGCTTCTATAGCACAAATTATTGAGAAGGTAAACTCATGTCCATAAATTAAGGATAATGCAAAATCAGACAAAGGAAGAGTTAGAAGCAAAACAAATTTGGCTTATTTGTAAAGCTTATTTATTAAACAAAAGGTAAAGAACAAAAAAAAGATGCTATATCTTTGATATTATTAAAAAAATTAGCGATTTTTTTCTCCCTGGAGCAAATTACAAAAAAAAAACCGATATACAAAAAACCAATATTACATGGTTGGTATGATTGTTAATACATTGTATGTATCACAGACGATGCAATACAGTCCGTACAACGCCTAGGCATGCTGAGTATCAAATTATCGATCTGATTTTGGGGGATATTACACCACTCAACAAGCAATGCTCTCCGAAGTTCCGGTAAACATGTAGGAGGAGGTTGACGGGCTGCAACTCGTCGGCCAAGCATGTCCCACACGTGCTCTACTGGATTCAAGTCCGGTGAGAATGCAATGCTGGCCAGTTAATACGGGTGATATCCTCCGACTGAAGGCATTCGCTTACGATGTTTGCACGGTGAGGAAGGACGTTGTCATCCATAAACACAAATTGTGCGCCCATGGCGCCCCGAAACAAACGTACATGTTGTTCCAGAATGACGTCCCGATAGATTTGGCTTGTCATGGTTCCAATTTGGACATGCAGGTCAGTTCTGGAACCCGGAATAATTCTACCCCAAACGAGCACTCCTGCACCACCGTAACGGTGTCGTTCAATGATGTTTT
>KK117502.1:0-15386 GCA_000611955.2 Stegodyphus mimosarum
GAGATAGAAAAGATTTAAATTAAAATAAACTTGGTTAGTTTAACTAAAACCTTACAACTTCTCTTTAGCCATCTTTAGCCGCAAAGAATACGTCACACTCCTTTCCAAGCTCTCTTGGCTTGAACCACGAATCTCCCTGCCTTATACCTATGTGTAGTGCAGTTTCCGTATCAAGGGTCTGGTAGATTTTGTCCGCTACCACCAACTGATTAAGACCTTCAAAGTCTGTCACCCCCCATTGATTTCACATAATTTTCCCACATGGAAGTAACTCTAGTAGAAAACTGGACAAAGGTCTCTTCTGAACTTCGTCTTGCTTTCCTGAAATTCTCCAGGCATACCTGAGGTGACGGTTTGAATTCTTTCAACACAGTTTCCTTTATTACTTCATAACTCCCATACTTATCCTCCCTTATCAATGTTAATAAATTTGCCGCTTTATCTCCCAAAAGGTAAATCAAAATTTTGGCCTTATACTCATCAGGGACACTTTCATTGATATAAGCTCTTTCTAAACTGGTAAAGAAATAGTCCCAGCCATCTGCTCTACTTGGAACCTTTACTGTCAATAACCTGATTGTCCTCGTTAACTCTTCTACTGATCTTTCCTTCCCATTCTCCCCCCGTTCGGGTGTGGTACTCCTATTCAAGTAACGATCCTGACAATCTACCTTATACTTCTCAATGACAATCCTCTCCTCTGCCTCTAACATTAGTTTATATTCCCTTTCTTCTCTTTCGCATTCTTCTTCTCTTTCTTCCCTTTCGTGTTTTTTCCCTTTCTTGCCTTTCCTTCTCCTCCTTTGCCTCCCTATCTGTAATGATAACACTCAGAAGGTCCTTTGCTACCTGCTCCTCATAGCTTTCACTAGCAAGAATTTTTTCCCTCAAGTCCAAAATTCTAAATGTAGTCTACTCCGGGATTAGCTATGAAAACGATTCACACTCACTATGAAATTTTTATCCAAAGAGTGTTTTAGAAAATTTACCGCATTGATGAAATCAAGGTGATAGAATTCTTTTAGGCAAGTTTAGAATATCATCCATATCTGTAGAATCGATTTCTAAGTCACTATAGGAATCTCCTTCATTATCCGAATTTAAATCGAACTCACCGTTGCTTGCCATAATTTAACGCACTACATACCAAATAATAACCAGCAATCGAAAGTAAATCCGCAGCATTCAGCAAGAAAATATAACACAGTCGTAGAATAGCGAAACACCTACTCACTGAAGAGTCTTTGAAAAACATCTCCTACTCTCACGGTGTCCAGTGGTCCCGATGACCACGGCAAAGCACCAGAGTACAGCTCCCGACTATACTCGGTCGTTCTTGAAACTCTACGTACACTCGAGACTCTTCACGTTGCAGGTCGCGATGCACTAGAGTACAGCTCCCGACAGGGTTTGGTCATTCTCAGAGCTCAACACACTCTAAGATAAAACTCGACGATGTACTAACTCTAGATACACTAAGAAACTCTCTCGATGCACTCGACGACCAGCTCAGCACTAGACCACGAGACATTCGCCACTGATTGACTATCAACATAGACTCAGCACTGATTCACCCTTCGCGTACCAGCAGGGTTTATATAGCCTTTGGCTTGTGTTCGAGAACATTCTGGACTAAAGCAGGCAAAATTCGTTCCAGAAGGTTCTCCATGCGTCTACAGCATATCGCCAATTTTGTCGCCAAATGGGCGATTTCTCGCCAAATATGGCAACCCTGTCTTCCATTTCCTTTTTTGGCAACCCTAAACTTGCTATGCGGGGAAGCTATCTTACCGCGCCTGGAATTTCGAAACAGCACTCAATATTAATTTTGAAGGGTATGCAATAAATGAAGTTTCCTCGGACGCCTTAGTAATAATAGTCTCAAATAAGAAAAAAGCTTCAAAAAGGGAATGACACATTGAAAAGTATAATCTAAGTTTATTGACACAGGGAGCCTTTAAACTGGTTACTTTAAATTTTTTACACTTTCCTTTCTCTCCTAATTTCAGCTTACAATCTCTTACCAGAATGTATTTTTTAGAAACGCGTTTAATGCAAATGAGTAAGAGTAGTATTTAAGTACGAAGTTTCACTGACTTCTTTAGAGAGCCAGAGTGTCTGTCTAGCGCGCGTTTACCTTTTGGACTACGTCTCTCTCTTAAGCTATTACTACTCTCGGCCGTACTTCAGGTAATTGATAGCTTCACCTACTTAATTGAGATTTAGGGGCCAACTACTTTAAATCCTGATAGCTCTGGCTATATCTTTTTAGTTAAGCATTAGTTCTTAGTGCTTTGAGTTCAAGCCCAAGTGAAGGCTTTGCTGTACGCTTTGAAATAAGAGCCAGCTAAGTCTTATTTTGAAAAATAAAGGGTAACCAACATGACTTGCATCTTACGTCTCTCTTCACACACTCAACGATTACTCGCTTATCGGTGTAAGAGGTTCCCCATATTTAACTATTAAATAAAAGAGTGGGAACGAAGATTTTGCTTTGACCCCTCCGACCTTAAAATTTCCTCAGCAAGCAAACCCGATGGAGGGATTTGGATACATCGCAGAAAAGATGAGAGCTGCTATAATGCCAGCCACAGTATTTGAAGGTAAAGGTTCCGTGATTACTTTCCTGAAGCAGCTGGTCCTGCATTTCACGTTATATCCAGTGAACCAGCTGCAGAAAATTACCATCCCTGCATCGAACCTAAAAGGCCAAGGGCAAGCTGTCAGTTGGTACAAAAGTATTGGCACGAGTTTGTTGGGGGATCCAGTTTCGTAAATTTAGCATTGGAAAAATTTTAAAACATCGCTATTGAAAGCGTTCCCGGTTCTGAAAGACCGTGCGAAGCTGGAATCAGAATTGTTTAGCAAGTATCAAAACAAGTTCGACGAATTAACGGACTTCATCTTAAGGAAGATCCAAATTTTTAATTTCCTATGTGAAAAAAGGTCCAACAAGAAAATTATGGAAGTCATATTGCCGCGTCTACTCCCGTCAGTCCAGGACTTTCTCGAAGTCAGAAAGCCACAAACTCTAGAAAGCTTGTTTGAATTAGCAGTAAAATTCTTACAGCAGGCAAACGGCGGAAAACACGCAATCCTAACTTTCGCCAGTATTCAAGGTTTCCCTCTCAGAAGAAACCTCAAGGCCAAAAGAATCTGTATCGACAAGCGGGGAAAGTTGAAAAGCCATATAATAAGAAGCCTGGTCAGTCCAAGGCACTTGGAAGTTAAAAGCAGCAGAACCAAGGGCCGGAAAAGAAGAGTTTAAACTGGTTTCGGTGGCCGAGAAGAGTGCCCGGTCATCGTCTGGGAAGAAAAATTCCTCAGAAATTAAGCTGAATACGATAGTCGTACAAAATTTGGCTTTGCCAGAGATCCATATTTTACTGAACGACGTTCCTACTACCGTCGTACCAGATACCGGACCTTCAATGCAGCAGTCCTTTCGCATGACCTCTTTAAAAAGCATTTTCGTCTCTATAGATTATTTAAAAGAAAGGGGCAAAGGGTGATTGCCGACCAAGGCAAACAGTGTGTCTGCATGAGAAAATGGGCTGCACGTTCAAATAAAGAACGAGATTCAAAAAGTTAATTTTTTGATAGCAAAGAATTTATTAACTTCAGTTACATTTGGGGGTTGATTGCTTACGCGCAGCTAGCACAAAACTTAATGTCAAAGATTATCTTACAAGTGAAAATGGACACTGTTTAAGAAGAAGAAGAGGCAGCGCCAGAGGTGGATCTCAATCATTTCGAAGAAGGAGGAAGGGAAAAAGTGGAAAAATTGCCAAGGAAATTTTATCAGTTGTTCAATGACAAGCATGGTTTCGCAAAGTCTTAACACATAGTGTTGACACTGGCAGTGCGCCCCCAGTCCGGTCTATCCTTATAAGTATGAAAGTGTCAAGCAAGATATTCTCGAGCAGCACATTAAAAAATGCTCGAAACCAAAAGAATTACGCAAAGTACCAGCCCCTATGCGAGTCCAGTAGTTTTGTGCAAAAAGAGAAATGGGTTACCGCCCTCAGATCCGAATTTGTGGAGATTCGCCGTTGATTACCGCAAGTTAAATAGTACAACAAAATACCCCACATATCCCTTCCCGATAATAGAGGAAATTATAAGACAGATTCGTTCTACTAAATATACATTAGACCTGACATCAGGCTATTTTCAGATTGCAGTAAAACCCGAAGATGTTGAGAAAACAACTTTTATTACAAAATCAGGCGTGTGTGCGTTTTTGAGAATGTCATTTGGTTTAAGCGCAGCTCCGGCTACATTTGAAAACGTTATGTACATTTTTAAGGCCAGTCTTAGGCAAAAGTACGGTCATCTACCTCGATGACATTATTGTCACCAGCAAAACCATAGAAGAACACATTAAACATTTGGAGGAAGTTTTTACATTGTTAAACGAAGTCAACCTCAAAGTGAATCCAAACAAGTGCAAATTTGCTGCCAAAGAATTCAGGTACCTCGGCTACAAAATCTCGAAAAACGGTAATGAAACAGATAATTCCAAAATATTAGCTATTAAAAGTTATCCACCTCCAAATACGGCCAAGAAATTATCTTCCTTTTTGGGCCTGTGTTCCTATCACAGAGTTTTCATAAAAGATTTTGCAAAGATACCCTTGTTGGTTCTTAAACGAAAACACAGTAGGTTCACGTGGGGATCTGAGGAGAACATGGCGTTTGAAGAATTGAAAGACACCCTAATTAACGCCCACGTTCTTAAATTCGCAGAAGCGAATCCAAAATTTAGAAATTGCAGGAGACGCATCAGACAACGCAATTGGCGCAGTTCTTTCTCAGAATGGGCAACCAATAGACTTTTTTAGTAAAACCTTAAACCAACTCAGCGTAATTATACCGCAACTGAACGGGAAACTCTCGCGGTCTTTCTAGCGGTACAAAAATTCCGCGTTTATTTCGGAAGCGCCCCGATAACAGTGTACTCAGATCATTCGGCAATTGGTCGCTTATGCTCGGGGAAAAACCTTTCACCTCAGCTTATAGAGTGGACGTTAAAACTGCAAGAGCTTAATTTAATAATAAAACACACCCCGGGAATAGAAAACGTAGTTGCGGATGCCCTATCGAAAATCAAGATCGATGAAAAAGGAAACACAATTAGATGTACGATGCTAACAGCCATAGTATCCCGTGAAACAATAATTTCCGAATTAAAAACGGATCCTGAATTGAAGGACATTTACGCATATCTTGAAGACCCCGAAAATTTTGAGCATGTAGACTTGAGGGCTATTCGCAATATGGCGACCCATTATGAAATCTTTGACAAGTTGCTATTTTACACGAAAAGAACTAACAATAATCAAGAATCCCGACCAGTGGTCCCAGCGAGTCTACGATTAAATATTTTAAATGAGCTGCACGATTCGCCAATTTCGGCATACTTAGGGATAAAGAAACTTTACAAAGGTTTCGCGTAGCGGTGTATTTTCCGCAGTTGCACAAGGTCGTGGCGGAATATGTCAGGTGATGTCATTTTTGTAAATTAATTAACGACGTTAATTACAACCCGGCTGGGTACTTAAATAATATTAAAATCGCTTTTCCAAATGAATTTGTTGGCAATTATTTACTCGTTCCCTACCCTAGAACAAAAATAAACAAAAATAGACATTTGTTAACCATTGCGTATCATTACTCAAAATGGGTGAAAATAATTCCCTTTAAAAGAGCATCAGCAAAAATATTAGCAGATTCGTTTCTAAATAAGTACATTTTAAAACACGAAGCACCAGTGAAAGTAATATCAGGTAATGGCAAGCATTTCATAAGTAATTTATTTAAAAATTTTTGCACCGGACTTGGCATACGCAATCTAAAGATGGTACCTTGTAGACCGCAATTGAATACTGTGGAACATGTAACTAAAATATAGTTTAAATTATTATTCGGGGCTACGTTTAGAATGATCATGACCGTTGGGACAGCTGTGTCAATGAGTTAGGCTTTGCATTGAGAACGGCGAAGCGTGATACCACACAGGAAACCCCCGCAGAACTATTTTTAGGTAGACAAACGCCACTGGACAAGTTATTTTTCGTCCACCAAAGGCAAGGAGAATTTAAATTGAAGGATATTCAGGAAATTATTGAGGCCTTCAAAAGGCTTGATGCGGCAAGGCAGAACAAAAAGTTTATTACGATAGAAATAGACGCGATGTAGTATATACGGTCGGTCAAAAGGTTTTAAAAATCAAACATTCGTTATCTTCTGCGCCTGGCAACAGAGTTACCAAGCTTGAGCGAAGCTTTGATAGACCATACATTATTTTTCGATAATGTATTAATGTATACAACGTTTTATTTAAAGGCTTGCAAGGTTTATCCTAAGTTTATTATATTAACTTTAAGTTTGTTATACTTTCCTGGCTCTCCTAATTTCAGTTACAATTGTCTACAAGATGCATTTTCTGAAACGCGTTTAATGCAAATGAGAAAGAGTGGTATTTAAGTCTCTGTTTAACTCACTCTGTTAAAGAGCCAGAGTTCCTGACTAGCGCGTTTGCCTTTGGGCTACGTCTCTCTCTAAGCTATTACGACGCTCGGCCGTCCTTCAGGCCCTTGATAGCTTCGCCTATTTAATCGAGATTTAGGGGCCAACTACTTAGAATCCTGATAATTTCGGCTACATCTTTTTAGTTAAGCGTTAGTTCAGCTTTAATTCTTATAAACTTGAGTTCAAGCCGAAGTGGAGGCTTTCCTGTACGCTCTGAGATAACAGCCGACTGTGTTCATCCTTATTTTGAGAAATAAACGGTAATTAACCCTTCTTGAGTCTTACGTCTCTGTTCACACACTCAAGCGATTATTCGCTTAAGAGTATAAAAGGGTTCCTACAATACAGCCGAATCAAGTTCCGACTGTGAAAAGGAAAAAGGCCTGGGAATGGCGTTCCAGGTAAACGAGTAGCTCGACAACAGATTCCGGTTACAACAAAGGAGACTTCGCCTCAGAGTCAGCAATTCCCAGCGGAAATTACCCCGAAGGAGGTTATAGGAGCTTCAGAGCGAAGAACCGCCAGAGGAAAAAGAACAGCCGAAGTGGGAGCCGTTCCATTTCATCAAACCAAGAATATCAAAAGGAGGGTTAAAGATCCCGAAGAACGAACTAGTTACCGGGAGGCAAAGAGGAGACCGGAGTATCAGAATTCTCAGTCGACGAGAAAGTCAGCCCCGTTCATCACCAGAGGGAAAAAACGGAAAGAAGTTCCGGCAGGAAGTACCACCCGCCCAAGAAGGAAAATTAAAGTGTAAAACTTACGATGTCCCACCTGGTAGGAGTTATGCCAGAAAGGTAAGGTACCAAAAAGGTAAGTGAAATTTTTCTTTGTTTGCTTATTTAGAATGCAAGTTCAATTTATAACATGTGGGTTCAAAGTTGCTAAATACTGTTAAAAGCAAGAATTCTGAAACCGTAAGTTTGCGAGAATTTAGTTTGTAATCATATCGGCTATATCTTTTTAGTTAAGCATTAGTTCTTAGTAATTTGAGTTCAAGCCCAAGTGGAGGCTTTGGTGTACGCTCTGAGATAGAAGCCGACTGTGTCAAATCTTATTTTGAGAAATAAAGGGTAATCAACACTTCTTGAGTCTTCAGTCTCTGTTCACACACAAGTGATTATTCGCTTATCGGTGTAAGAGGTTCCCATATTTAACTGTTAATTAAAAGGATGGGACCCCACAACATATAAACTAAAATTCAGCGTCAGAAAAACTAATCTTATTCAGAAAAGGAAACAAACTGGAACATCCCCTTCCCTCCAAGATAGAGTGGAAAACTACAGCAATCCCAAGACATGACACAATGAAATACCTGGACTTCACATTAGATAAGAAGTTCTCATGGATCTTCCATCTAGTAGAAATCCGAAAGAGAACATTAAAACTGACAAATAAACTAACTAACACTATACATATACACAACATCCGTGGATTCTCCGGGATTCCAACCCGGACCGTTCTGTACGGTAGGCCACTCAGTAACCACTAGTAACTTCTCAGACCATCCAATCATCGGTATCTGTCCTCCCGCCTAATAAGAAAATTGAGAGTACAATGCACCGAGCGTGAATTCAAACACCATAACAACTCTCAACCCGGCTCCTTCTTCCCAATAAGTAGTGAACCAAGACTCCCATAGTTGCTAAGACACTAGAGGGGTGAGAATTAAAATTGATTGACTACCGTTTCTTCCATCTTTTTCTTCTTACACGAAGGCAATTACTTAAAGTCCAGGCTAAAGGCCGAGTTTCCTTCTCCTTTATCGGGCTCATTTTCAATAACACCAACTGTTCTAATCCATGAATTCCAAAATACCGACGATTCTGTTTGGGGAGAGCTTTCGATTTTCAAATCCAATTCAAACTCGAATCACAATTCAAAATAAGTCTCAATGACCATTTATTTATTTAAGCACATCTACTATATAACGCTATTTACATGATTCAAGATTAATTTTAAATCAAAAGTTGGGGAAAATTCCCCATTCGAATCAAACTCTATTAAGAGAAGCCGAGTAAACGACCGCTCTCTGCCAAGTTTGTTTTTCGCTTCTCCATTGCCACTGGCAGAAGTGAAACTTTTGCTCATTTCGCGTACGAGTTATATCACCAACTTTTGCGGAAAAACAGTTGGCGCTCAACCTGCCCTTAAAAAATCTATCCGCAAATTCATGCTTGCCTGCAAATTGCTAACCATAAAAGACACCACCTTATACACTCACAATATTTTTCTTGTGCTGTTATCCTCTTTGTCCCTGCAATTTCAAACAAGCTGCATCTATGAAGCTTTCTTTTTAAAAAAAATTCAGCAAAAGCCTCTTCTGCGTCCCTGTATCTAGCAAAAGCCATAGAAGAAATTCATTTAACGTTTCATTTTTGATTAAAAAGAGTCTTGAGTTGAACTTAAGAAGTTTTTCTTTAATGGTGACTGAACTTTCTAACACATAGCAACCCTTCAGTTTAAATTTTTTGCTTTCTTCTCCAGGGTTCGTACACATTTCTGCGCATGGAAATTAAGTACTTTTAAGGACAATTAATGAAAAAAATTAAGGACTTATGAACAAATGGAAACTGAATAAATTCAATTAAAATATTATCTATGCCTGAACTTCATTTTTGTAATACCATCCTAAAAAGAAAATAGATCCGTAAGTAGGACGAATAATTATTAAACATGAATTAATTAACAAAATTATTGATAAGTTTGAGAATAAAATCAACTTTATAAAATGTATCAAGCAGCATTAAATATTTTTCATTTATAATAGTTGGACATATTTGAAAGAAAATAAGTGACATTTTATTTATGTTTTGCTAACTGTTAGTTTTATGATTTTTTTAATGCTTCATTTTTGTCACATACTTGCTCAGTCTAGAGGCTTAGTAAATAGCAAGTAGATTTTATGTCAAGCGGCATAGATTAAAATTAGAAGTAGATCATTCTCAGTATGATTCATAAAAGATCGCCCTGTCACCGCTGCTGCTTGCCTAGAGAGAGACCTGCTGATTAGAACTAACCTAAAAGGCCTGATGTAGGCACGGTTGGGCAAGATCTGAAAGTTAGCTGGGTTCTGTCTGTCGCAGTTAGTGTCGTAGCTTTGTGTAGGTCCAATAAACCACTAAAGCACCACAGGTGGTAAGTTGTTTTGTATTGTTTAAAGTCTCACTAGATGCAAAGAATAAGTTTTACGTGGTTTTTTACATTTTTGTGTTTTATCTTGTGGCCACGGTAAGGATTAATGAAAGGCAATAACTCGCTTTAATATGCAGAGGTAATTTTTAAGGGTAAGCAGTTAGTTATAAATAATTAAATTAGGTAGTTAGATAACCGTAGTCATTATGGATTTACATAGCCAATATGAAATTTTATTTATTTTTTTAATAATATTTGTTAAAAAAGCCCTATTAAAATCACAATCTAATAAAATTTCTAAAAATAATCTAATAAAATGAAGTTTAAATCTAAATAAAATCTAATAAAATTTAAGTTTAAAATACATGTAATTTATGACATTGATTTTTAAACGATATTAGGATAACTACACATTAAAAGCTATAAAACATTCATGTTTTGTAACAACAAAACTCAACAAAATATTTATGCGTCTTTTTAATTTGAAGCTTTCCCAGACATTTTGGCTAATTTAAATCAATTTCCTTCTCTTTAAGCATGTTTTCTAACAATCAGAAAATTGTCTCAATACGCAAACCAGTGTTCTCGCTAGTTTCTACGTGCTTTATCTCCTAACTTGTCAACCTCTCTGCAATATAGTTATGAGGGTTTACTTGATCTGGTAAAAGTTAAATAGTCCAAAACCTCACGACAGACGTGAAGCAAATTATCGCTATGTCTGAAAGTAACTACAGTGTCAGACACAGGTTTAAATAAGCCTCTTATTTAAAAAGAACTTAAACATAAAGGCATGTTCTGATGCTAACAAAATTAGTTACAGCTCGTGGTGATGTAATTAAAGAACAGTCAAATTCAAACTAAAAATGTGGACTAGTGGCCAAAGACTATACAATTTAGTTTTAATTTAAGCTGGCTCAGCAACTCTATCATATGAGGAAATAGGAATGAGAAACTATACTAAAGGCTGAAATCATAAACAACTGGGTAATTTATATAATAATAATTGTACATATCTTTGAAGAATAATTTTCTTCATGTATTATTGTCTCTTTCTTCAACACATTTCCTTTTTATTTTAGAATTTTTGGATTTAATTAAGGGTTCCTATTATTCTAAAAAAACTAAATGCATATAGAAAAAGCTGCTAATTTTATATCTTTAGCAATGTCAAAATTGAGAAGAAATATGAAATATATATGGTAAGAGCTGGTTATAGAGCTGATGTGGCAGAAATTTTAGAATTTAGTGACAAACTAAGCAACAAAATCTAGAAATGTCATAACTTTTAGAATTTAGAGCAGGCACTGGAAGCAGAATTTAGAAATACACTAGGCAGCAGAATTTAAGATTCATAGAGATTGCATCAGGTGGAAATATGCCTAGTGCCAGTTCTGTATGATGCATTAAGGCATATTATATGAATCTTTTAAATTGTCAGTTTTCAATTTCTTTATTAATAAAAAAAATGCATTTCTATAACGCCTGTCCATGTGATAAGATTAGAAGCATTCCTGATATTTTCCATACTTGTGTCCAATGAAAAGTAGAGAAAATAAAGGGAAGATAAACATGTTAAGAAAAAGATTCTAGTATCAGAAGTAAAACATTCAAATATTATGTTTTCATTGTTCTTCAAGGCGTTCTCGAAAAAGTAAGAAATTCATCACAAACTTTCTGTAAAATACATCCATTATGTGTTAATACCATGGAGACATTTTTAATTTTGTCACATATTACTGGAATCTTCTAGAATCGTGGGTCTATAAATCTTGCCTTCAAATCCTTCTAAACTTTCCAAGCTGCAGTGTCTAAAATCCTAAAGAAAAATTATCCCTACCAATTCTGTAATAGCCAAAAGCCAGAAATATTTTGAAAAAAAGGAAAAGTGTAAAATAAATTTTATAGAGAAAATTGATGCATATTCTGAGATTTCTGAATATTCTCAGACAATTACATGGGATAAACTCTTACTATGAAAAAATTAAAAAGAAAACATTTTTAATTAATTACATAGCTAATTTCGCGTTTAGTAAGAACTGTTTCGTAAATTGTGTTTTATAGCATTATACCTTGTTTATTTCTCAGATTCAAAATATTGTATAATAAGTTAAAATGGAACTTTATAATATGACAGCGAAAAATAAAAATATTTTATTATAATGTCTTTTTTTAAATATGTTGTAATTTCAATATATTACCATTATTTTAATGGAATTTATTACTGTTACAATGCACTAAAAAATCGTCGAAAAATTCTCAGATCTCGGAATTAAAAATTTGCTATAAAAACTGATCTTAAAATCGCCAAAATGTTGATATGTCACCAAATTTAGAACCATTAAACAAAAAAATTCACATCACCAAAAGCGAAAAGTTGTTTAAGAGATCTCCATTAGGAAAAAAAAATGAATTTCGAAATGCTTATGTTTCACTTCTTGCTTAGAAACTCGAATATCCCATTATTTATATTAGAAATAAGAACAAATTATAACACATGAACCCATTCAAAAGATAATCATATATGTCAGTGAATCGCAAAAAATATTTCTCCAAAATGCTAATTCACACTCAAACTGGCAGTCGTAAAAACAGACAGAAATTTCAGACTATTAAAGCCTAATAAGACGGGCAAGTGAATTATCGCTTCGCCTGAGAAATCGCAGGAAAGCCTTAGGAACGTTTTATACAGCCTTTTTATTAAAAGCTTTAAATGATAAAATGCAAGACTTGTTTACAAATTAAAACTCCGCCACTTGCAGGAAACTGATAACAGAGATTTAATTTAATTTTAAATAGATTTGTAGCGGAAGACTGCAGTCCAAATGGCCTAATTATACATTGGCTCTGAATCTAAAGCATGATTTAACTTCAGTTAAGAAATGGCTAATGCCGGATAACTAACATAGCAGAGACGGGGAAGAAAAGTACTTCTGTCAGCATCGCTGCCAAATGCTCTACATTTAAAATTTTCAAAAACTCTGACTTAAATGTGCTTAACTCATTTGCATCTTCGTGAGAACATATACACTCATGTCCATAAATTAAGGGTAATGCAAAATCAGGCAAAGGAAGAGTTAGAAGCAAAACAAATTTGACTTATTTGTAAAGCTTATTTATTAAATAAAAGGCAAAGAGCAAAAAAAGATGCTATATGTTTCATATTATTAAAAAAATTAGCGATTTTTTCTCCCTGGGGCAAATTACAGAAAAAACCTATTTACAAAAACCAACATTACATGGTTGGTATGACTGTTAATACACTGTATGTCTCCCAGACGATGCAATACAGTCCGTACAACGCCTAGGCATGCTGAGTATTAAATTATCGATCTGATCTTGGGGGATATTACACCACTCAAAAAGCAATGCTCTCCGAAGTTCCGGTAGACATGTAGGAGGAGGTTGACGGGCTGCAACTCGTCGGCCAAGCATGTCTCACACGTGCTCTACTGGATTCAAGTCCGGTGAGAATGCTGGCCAGTCCATACGGGTGATATCCTCCGATTGAAAGCATTCGCTTACAATGTTTGCACGGTGAGGACGGGCGTTGTCATCCATAAACACAACTTGCCCGCCCATGGCGCCCCGAAACAAACGTACATGTTGCTCCAGAATGACGTCCCGATAGATTTGGCTTGTCATGGTTCCAATTTGAACATGCAGGTCAGTTCTGGAACCCAGAATAATTCCACCCCAAACGAGCACTCCTGCACCACCGTAACGGTGTCGTTCAATGATGTTTTCTTGGTGGTAACGGGTACCTGCAGCTCTGCATATGAAAGTTCGGCGAGAATCAGACTGCAAGCTAAACCTGGACTCGTCGGAAAACATTCACAAGCCCACTGTTGCGGTGTCCACAATGCATGCTCTCTATTCCAGGCTAACCGCAGGCGACAGTGAGTTGCAGTACGTGGAACGCATCTGACAGGTCTATGAGCATATAGACCAATCTGCCCTAAGTGTCTGTACACGGTCTGCCTTGAAATTGTCGTACCAATGGCTGAAGAGAGCGGACGAGACAGGTCTGAGGCTGTGCTCCGCCTGTTTCTTTTGGCAGTAACTGCCAAATACCGGTCCTCATTCGGCGTTGTAACTCTGGGGCGACCTGTGCTGTAACGTCTACTCACATTACCATCATCTTGGAATTGTTGCCAGAGCCTGGAGATGACACTCTGGGCAATTCCAAGTTCCTCTGATACTTCCAGTTGGGTACGCCCACATTCCAGACGGCCGATAATTCTACCACGTAAAAAATCATCTAAATGCGTCCTTTGTGTCATAACTATTCGGTTATTGCACTGAAATGCTTATAAAGCGCCTGCGAACAATTTTACTTCTTTGTCTGTATTCCTTATATATCACTCTCGTCATTGTGACGTACCATCGGTGTCATCTGGTTACTTCCTGAAATTAGCATATGATTCTAGAAGATGTGTGTAGTGATTTTACATGTGATATATTTATTTTAGTGTGATATATTATTACACGATTTCCGCGTGACTCCGAATTATCCTTAATTTATGGACGAGTGTAGAAAGGAAAAGTTATAGTATAGAATCAAATGATAAGAAGATAGGTTAATTAAAATCAAATATACTCTATATGTCTCGTTTTGCCATCGAACATCAGAATTAGTAATGGAAATGATTGTAAACAGTTATTCAATGAAACATCTCGTTACACACAAACAGTTTATTTATAAATCTAATAAGTGACAGCTGTAGTTTCATCATCTCAAAACAACACTTAAAAATATAAATGGCGTAAGATAATACTCATTAATTATCAAATACACATGAAATGCAACTCGAAGCCATTTATCTCTAGTCGTACAAAAATTATTTTTTTCTCTAAAAGACAATTTAATGTTTAACTCTCTAAGTAATGCCATTATAATGTTTTTTTCCCCTGTATTTATTTCCAAACAGAAAATTACATAAACAGTAAATAGCAGTATTATAGCTGCTTAAAAAAATCAGATTATTCCAAAAAACACACTATACAGCAAGGAACTTGACGAAAACTATGAACAATCTTTCAGACCCAATGATGGAGTTCATGTACAAAGTTTTGACAAAGGTTAAAACAAGCTGATATGCTTAAAAGCTAGTGGCATTCATCCAAAATAATTTGGTATAATTTTAAAACTTGTTATTAAGGCAAGCATGTATCACATGTATCACCTGAACTCTTCATAATTTTTCCACCTATGAAATCTGTCAAGCTGTATTTAAAAGAAAATTATAAATAAGTTGACAGTGGCATTGCTTATTTCTATTCAATAATTGTAACTTGAAATATAGAACTCCTTAAGCATACTTTTATTCCCTCAGCTGAAACAATATACAAAAGTACTCTCTTATTGTGGTGAAAACTGAGCCTGCACGATTTAACAAGTGTATTAAAAGTAATTTTTCTGAAAAACACATTTTTCTCTGAAGGCTTAAGTATTTTTTAATTTACATGTATTCTTGTATAGAAAACATGAAATTCTTACTAAATATATTGTTACGAAAAATTCGGCGGTTGCGCCTGTATGTAAGCTTTCCGGCATAGCACTAGGGTTGCCATAAAATAGTGTATGGTAGGGTTGCCAGATTGGCGACTTTATCGCCCATTTGGCGACCAAATTGGCGATATCCCATGGTCCAATCGGGAAGCTTCTAGAACAACTTCCTGTCGAGATATTTCTCGAAACGTGTCGAACTTAAAGAAAA